>PPHD01019771.1:3151-13945 GCA_002909625.1 Bambusicola thoracicus
GGGGGGGGAAGAGCAGAACAAACCTTCATCACTGATAACAGTTATTTCTCCTGAGTTAAGATAAGACCACCAGAGCCAACTGCATGTATGTTGCCTTGGTTTATGCTTTTTGCATCCATATTACACTTGTTATCTGCATACTCTGTGGCTAACAGCTTTCACAGAGCTGGCCATTACCCAGCCACCTGGCTTCGTACTTTGATCTGCTCAGGCTGAGTTGGTGACACCACCACTCCAAGGTTTAAAGCAGCCAAGAACTTGCAGCACTACTCCACACGCTTCTTCCCTTTTCAAGGCCAGGCTGGATGTGGCTCTGGGCAGCCTGGTCTGGTGGTTGGTGACCCTGTACGTACCAGGGGGGCTGAAACTCGATGATCATTGTGGTCCTTTGCAACCCAGGCCATTCTATGATCTTATGATTCCCCAGCATTACTTCCAAGCCGAACACCACTTAGAATGCCTAGCAGAAACCAGAACTCCTCTCTGGCTGACAAGTGATTTCTTAGAGTGCCTCTGAACGATGAAAAGAATAACACCTAACTCTTCAGCGAGAGCTTTCTACACATTACAACACCCGAAGGGTTGGTGGCTCAGCCCTGCACGGCAGATTTGGTTTAAGGCTCGTTTAGCACCGAGGCCGCTGGCACGGGGGACGACGGGGCCGCGCATCCCACAACTCACCGGGCCCACGCAGTTGAGCACTACCCGGGTCTGCTTCGCCATGGCGGCCAGCGAGGCCGGGTCGTCCACATCGCACAGCAGCACGCCGACCTCCGGGCCCAGCGCCGTTTTCCCTGTGTACGGAGACCGCCGTCACATCCCCCGGCCTCGGGCCGAGCCGCCGTCCCCCGCCCCGCCCCGCCGCCCCGCGCCACACGGCCGCGGTCCGTACCCAGGCGCTCGGCCGCCCGCTCCAGCACCTCCTGCAGCTTGTTACGGCTGCGCCCGGCCACGGCCCAGCGCAGGGGCCCTCGCAGCTCTCCGCCGCTCGCTGCCCGCGCCACCTCCTCCACCACGAACTGCCCGGTGAAGCCGCTGGCCCCGAACACCACCAGCTCGTAAGGCCGCTCGGCCGCCTCCCCGCTGCCGGCCGCCATGGCTAGACGATGAGACGGGACGGGACGCAGCGAAGATCCGCACTGCCGCTCAGCGCCTGGCAGCGGCCGGCACCGCTCGGCCCCGCCCCACGCCCAGCTCGAGGGGCGGCCGTTGGCGGCTCGCGCTGCCGCTGTGTGGGCGGCCGCTCCCGCCGTTCCGTCGGCCTTCTGTGCTCACAGCGGGCGTTTTGCTGAGGAGCGCAGCGCCGCTGCGTGTGGCCGGCGTGCGCGTTTCAGATCAGTCCTGCCGATGAACTAAGGACTGCTGTTAATCAGAAAACCTGCAGGTAAAGTGCAGTCGGTTTCCTCCCAAATTACAGCGAGTAGTTGCCCGGTGAGGCTGTGGGTGCCCCCTCCTTGCCGTACCTAAATCAGCCCTGACAGAGGCCTGTGAGTCTAAGACCCACAGTGACAGAAGCCTCACACCACTCCCCAGGCCATCTCCTCCAGCACTGATGTTCTTATCACTGGGGACACAAACCTACATTCCACATCCTCTAGGTTCAGCCCCTGTGCTGATTTTTGGATGGTTCTTCATGGATCCAGGAGCTGGACTCCCTTATGGGTCCCTTCTAACTCAGAATATCCTACGATTCCTCTTCCTAGAGGAGAGACAGATATTGAGAAAATACTTTATTCCTGAGGAATATATAGGAAAAAAAATGCTGCTAAGCTGCCAACTTTCGTGCATCTCTTCAGCTTTCCCTAGGTTAAAAGCACTTATTCTTTCCATCTTTCCTCACGGCTCAGTTCACATATCTACCTTTCTCATTGTTTTCCCGACTCTCTGCTGCTGGTTTACCTTCTTCTTGAAACCTGGTATCTGTTGTTAAGCCCGTGTTAACTTTCCCAGGTCTAAATTGATTACAAAGGTGATGTGATGTGCCAGAATTGATCCCCTTCTCTGCATGCCCAAAAATGTACCTTTTCTCATTGAGTGTCCCATTGCTGGTGCACATTCAGCTCACTGCCAGCTTTACCTCCAAGGCTCTTTCTGCTTTATCTTTGTCTTCACCCATGTTGGATTTGTGGTGAAGGTTGACCTCCTTCCTGAATACATTTTGAACACTCTGTCTCCCGAGGCATGGGAGATCCTCACTCCAAGCACTGGCTCCGCTCCTCGAGTTGTGCAGATGCTGTAGTCCATAGGCCTACACTATCAGCTGTGTCAATGAAACAACTCAGTCTAAGAAAAAACAAAGGAGAAGAGGGAGGGAAGACAAAAACAGGTCTTGTGTTCTTTATTAATACAGATCATTTTGTTGATCTGATTTACAGAGCAGCCCTGCAAAACCAGTTTCTTGTTTGAGGTCACTGAACATCTCATTGGGTGAGCTGGTTTCTCGCTGTCATCTCGTCCTTCCTACACATTGGGATAACTTCCAGCTCTGCTCTTAACACGGCCAAACTCCTCTGAGCAACTCTCTTCTTAGCCTTGATTTTTTCTCTTCTTCCAGTCCTCGAAATAAAGACTATTTTCTTTCAAGACACTGTCATTGGTCATCCACTCTTCTCCTTTGCAAAAGCTGTGAAAAGAAGTTGCTACAGTAAGAGAGATTTTTCCCCAGCTTGAAGTAAATAAAAATTATTTTTTCTCCAAACTTTGGTTCAACTTTTAAAATTGTTCAGTAACAGGAAATTGCAAGGAGTCTGCAAGTTGTGTGAGGCTCTGACACAGCTGGCAGGGCTGGCTATGATCCTCGGTGAGTTTTCTTTAGCCCTTTGCTCCAGAAACTTGCCTCTCTTTCTCTCTTGCCTTCTCTCCCTTTCCACTGTCCCTCTTTCACGTCTGATCTGCTCTCACCACCCAAAAAAACAACAACCCAAAGCAATTTGTAAAGCTACAATTTTGATGGGATAATCTGTGAAGAATCGGGGCTGCACAACCTTCCTTGGGCCATATGCAGTTAATAAGGCCTGCATTGCATTGTTGGGCAGTGGCTCGGCAATGCAGGCTTGGATGCAGAGCTGAGAACGCCCTCAGGCTGAAATGTTACACCGAATCAGGCTGAATTACCCTGTCTAGCAAATCACAACTCTTAAGATGTCCTCTACTTTTTCAGCATCAGCTGTATTTCTTTAAAACTCATCTACTGGAGCAAAATAATTCACAAATAGATTGCAGCTTATGCGAGCAAGAAATCAGACTTGCAGAGAGACACCTGAAAACCAATGAGAGGGACGTCAAAGCAAGGCAAAACTGTTACTTTGTTTGAATAAAATTCCAGAACGGCAGCTCCAACTTCTTTTTTTCCTGGCAGAGACGTGTGGCTGACAAGTGGAAGAATCCTTCCGTTTGTAGACAACTGCGGTTTCACTCCAGTACCCTGCATAAAGAGAAGAAAAAAAGCCAGTTTACAATCCTGACCTTGGAACTGAGAAGTAGGCAGGTAGGTTTCAAAATAGCAAACATCAAGGGAATGTCAAGGCTCTGATTTTACATGGAAGGCTTATAGCAGTCTTGACTAAAGGCAAAGGTTAACCTGTCTCCCTAGTTAGTGTCGCCAACGCAGGATTGCAAAAATTATTCTGTGGGAAAGCTGTGGGATGGCTTACAGTTTCCCCGTGTCCAATAAAAAGACAAGAAATGCCAGATCTGTTGCCAGCTGCTGTTCCCCGAGGGAGGTTCCCACCTGAATCAGCTGTAGAAGCTTATAAAAATGAGCTGTTTCTTTTTAAATCTCATGTTTTCAGGTTTGAAGGTATTGATTTATTTATTTTTTTAAAATACTAATGTCCACACAGATGTTTAAAGATTTAAAAGCACTTCAGTTAAAGCCTCTTTAAACCAGATTGCCTCGGTCTAAAATAACTTCGGTCGCTAGAGGGCCCTGCCAATTTCTTTGGGACCGAGAAGCGCACTTGGGCTCCCAGACAATTCTTACCTTTTCCAATCCTTACAGTAAAAATGGGCGTGCCTCTCTCTGCTGGCTTCTCCTGTTGCACCTGGAGCCTCTGGCAGGATCTGAGTCTGCAGGTATTTACGACAGCACTTGTGCTTCTCTTCATCTCTTCAGTTGTTGTCCTGAGAAAATCCTTGCTTTCAGTATTTATGTACTCCTTGAACAGAAAGCCAGGGTTAAATTTCTTCTATTCAGTTCTAGCTTCAAGATATGTTTTGTTTATTAGAGTGCTGTTCCATCACTTCAACAATAAGGTAGCAGAAAGAATGCAATATGCTATCAATTGCACAATGCTATATGAAGGGAGTGCTTTTAAAAACCCATCACTGTAATTGTATCATACCCCAAAGAGTAAAATCGGATCTCTGAGTTGCATCACTACGAAAGTTACTGCAGGACGCAAGAAAAGTACAGCATAGGATTAGGCAGAGGTGTTGGGAAATAAGGCTATCTAATAACGCGTGGATAATTCGTTGTGGAGTATGAAAAATGCTGTGGTGTGTTTATGTGGAATGACAAGGAAAGGCGAGAACCTGCCCACCAGCTGCAGCTACTCAGCACTGTAAGCCTGTGAGAACAAATGCTCCTGGAACAAAGCCCACATCTCTCAGTGCTGCAGTGTATCTTATCCCGAATGTATGCAGAATATGGCTTTATAATCGGATGCTCCAAAAAGCTGCACCATGCAGAGCTTTTGAATTTGTAATAAACCAAACCATTTAGAGTGGGAGAACAGACGATCCAGGGCAACAGAATATTCTGAGTTGGAAAGGACCCATAAGGAGCACTGAGTGCGACTCCTGAAAAAATAGAAAAGCTTGAAATTAAGAACTGCCTTTCCTCAATTCAGCTCGACAGGGAGTTGCTTTCCACATAGTTGGTAAGGTTTTATTTTCTGGTAAGCCAATTTTATGGGATTAAAGACAAATTAATGAAGAACACAAAGTAGAATGGATGCAAATATTGACATTCAGCGATGGGAGGGAAAGCCAAGTATTCTGAAATGCTTCACACCTGTTAAAATTAGGGTATATGTAGTATACATACATAAATGTATTCAGCTGAGTAATAGTAACTGAGCAAAGTTATTTCTTCCTATTTTACTTATTTCTAAATCTGGAGATGACAAAAGAGCAGATGGGAGTTTCTGACACCTGCAGACCCACTCCTCTTGTTTATAAGCTGTGTGTATACGCTTGCCCAGTCATACACAACTCTAAGCAATCTCTTACAAGAATAAATAAATGCAAGCTTGACCCACAGAGGTAAAGCAGAGGTCATTCAACACATCTTGCACTTGGCACTTCTCAGACTGGACCTGAAGTGTGTGCAGGAATGGAAAGATTGATAAACCCACATTAGTGCAGTCATATCCCAGCTTTCTTTTACGGAGACCAAACAGGAAAGCATAAGGGAAGAACACATTTTTCTGATAACACCGAACAACAGTCAAACTTGCATCAGAACACCATATAATAGAAGTGGCCACGTTGTATACTAAATAGCTAAAAGACGGTCCTCTTGGTTGGTTCTGCAGGGCTCTGTCCTACCTGACATCTCACCAGCCATTTTGGCGACAGCAGTCTAATGTTTGAAAAGTGGCCATAAGGTGAGCACTTACAATACCTCCTGTAGGGGCACAGAAATAATTCACAGAATCATAGAATCTCTGGAGTTGGAAGGGACCTCTAAAGGTCATCTAAAGCTCCAAATTCAAAGGCAGCTGAGAAATTACGAAGTGAGAAGGTTAACAAAATTCAGGCTGTACTGGAGAAGCAATCTGAGTTTCAGACATTCAGTGGGAGGTTAAAACATGGAAGGTAGTGGTGCTGAGAGAGACAGGAATAAAAGCTTTGCCTGGTGAATGGCAGGCGTGGGAGATATGAGCTATGCAGAATCATGAGATCACAGAGAAGGAAATACAATGCCGTTAACGTTTGAAAGTCTAATTTAAAACATTGTGTTCTGGTTCAGCCACTTCATTACAATGAATATACTAATAAATTGCAGATTGTTTCTAGAAAATAATCCAGAAAATAATGAATTAGTCAGAAGGATGGAGACTCCTACCGGGAAAAATCAAAGATCCCATCTGTATTATTAAGCTAAAAATAGCTACAGAGGCAGGAAAACACTTTGCAAATGTCTGAGGATGTGACTTCTAGGGACTGTACACCACTCAATCCTCACAGCAAAAGATTTGGTGGGAGGATGAGGGTGGTGATTTGACAAGCACCAGTGGATAGGACTCCATGTGCAAGTATGCAGAGCAGAACACCAGGACATTGGCTGTGAGGATACAATGCGTTGTTGCAAAAGTGAGCAGGTGGACCGCACGGCTCAGCTGCTCTTTACCATCTGCAATCTGCAGCAGTGGAGTGAACTGTAAAATTCTCTAGCCACCTTTCCTTCAACTACCTCCTGAGTGCAACAGCAGGTTCTAAATAGTCTTTAAACTTAGTGTTTCTTGTGTTTTACTTAAACAATGTCATTATAGAGGGAAAAAATACGTATTTGCACTAATTAGCTATAGCTGCTTGCAGGCACAAACATACAGTTCCTCAGTCATGTGCTGCGGTTTACTGGCTTCAGTTGCCTACAGAACTGCTTGGTGGCCAGCCAGGCCTGGCTGCACACCCACGTGCCTCTGTTCAGTGCATTTGAATGCTGTGTCAGTGTTCACACAGAGTACGCACAAATACTTTTCTTCTTTCAGTTTGTACACAGTCTGCTTTCATGCAAAGAGGGACTCTGATTGTCCAGTTTTACTCACTGGAAGACATCTTCCTTGTGGAAAAAATCCTAATGGATTTCTGGTGTCTGTAATTTTAGAATTGGGCACATTTTCCAAAATCTGCAGCTCGGAAATATGTCCTATCAAGGAGGTTTTCTGAGAACTGCCACAAGAATGATCAACTATTTCCTTTTGTTCAATCTGTAGAAAGCAGAAGGTTAGCCCTCAGACCACTGTCATGCCACAGGCTGAGTTTAAATTTAGTAGCTGGCACATGTAGCATTTACTGTGAGGATGGAAAGAACAAAAACACAGCATGTAATGCAGAGCCAGCAAATTCTCCTCATTTTATCAAGCCGGACAGCTCAGCAGCATGCAGGGCCAGTAAATGAACTTTGAGAAATACTAAAGAACCGAGTGGTGCTTCAGAGCAGGAAATACCTGCAGTGAAGCGTACTTCATCATTCTTGACTTACTTCCAACACCTCCAGGTGACTGTTTGCAAAGCCTGTGTAGAGCCCAGCATTGGTTAATGTCACAGTGGAGCCTCACTTACAGAGACAACTCTCTCCTCTTGTCTGAGTTTCTGAGATGGCATCAGTGCGTCCTGAGTGGACTGCTAATCAGTTATTTAAGGCCTTTCTTCAGCAGCACCATCTTATCCTGTCATTTGTAAAAACTTGCTTGACTCCTGGAAAATAATGAGCTGAACATACTGTTTTCTCTGTACAGCTGAACATATGCAGAGTGGATAAAGGACAGAGGCCCCAGTCTGATATTCTCTCACCTCCTCCTGTAGTGCACAGTGCCTACAACCGCCTTAGGTGGTTTAGATGAGTTTCCTAAATTCATGGTTCTCCAGCAAAGAGACTTTCAAGATGTGGCACGCAGTTTTTTGAAGGAAAAACAAAAACATCTTATGTATCTACAGTAGCAGATTCAAAGTCTCCATTGTGCCAGCTCTTATCTGAACAGGAATAAATATTTCCATGTCAGCATCTACTGTATGAGAGGAGGACAGGGACTGCCTGGTGGTTGATAACCTGGCCACCAGAGAAGCCTGTTTATAAAAGTCTTTGCTCATTAGTAACTTCCTGAGCATGAGGTACGTGCTTTCACAACGGCAATTACAGTCAGTCAACAGAACCTCACTGCTACACCCGGTGCGTTCAACTGCTCCGCTCAAACTGCCTGCAGCAGCAAGCCAGGTGGTGCAGCAACCTGCACTTGCAGCTCAGCGTGGTAGAAAAAGAAAAGGGGAGAGGATAAAATTAAGCACAAAGTGTTGGTGAAATCTGGTGTACTTTAGGCAGGTGAGTGGCTTACGCTGAGGGCGTGCAGTGGATGGGCAGAGGCGAAAGATTGGGATCTTGGTGAGGAAAGTTACAAGGACAGGAAGGTAGAAGGTCACAGAATCACAGAATGTCAGGGACTGGAAGGGAGCTCGAAAGATCATGCAGCCCAATCTCCCTGCTGGAGCAGGAACACCTAGATCAGGTCACACAGCTGTGAGTAGTGCACCACTTTGTGGGGTGGGACCTGCAGAAATATATGCATCTGGGGATCTGATGAAGGGAAGGAAAACGGTAAGAGAGGAGAGGTAGGCAAGAATGGAAACATACCACTTCTGACCCATCTTTATGATTTGCAAACATATTATGGTAGTATCTACTGATTCGGGCTCACAAGCAAATTAAAATCTGAGACCTCCCTGCTCCGGTTCAGTCTTTTACAAGTTATCTGCAATTGACATCTCACTGTACTTTTCATCATACGCAGTCTGCAGCTGCCCACACAGAAATTAGACGAGCACGAAAGGTTTACAAACCCCGAAGTAACCGACCTAGAGCCGCTCCTTGCTAGGCTCAGAAACTGTGTCCGAGCTCCCTCTAGCGAGCTGTACTGTTTTTGTACGCTCAGGGATCGCTCCCAGCTGCCATATACTTGTGGACTGAATAGCTAAATTTACGTATATATACACACACACACATATATATATTTAATAAGCAGACAATGGGTCTTTGTACGTGTCCAGTACAGTTCCTATTAATTCTACTTCACAAAGCTAAGTTCCTTTTTTCAGAAGTTGCTAGAGAAGTAAAAAGGAGAACAAATACAGTTTTAATGGCGTTAGAAACAAGTTGAGACCAGACTGTTTCCAAAGCTCCTGTAAAACAAAAGCAGTAGCTTTATGTAACTTCCTACTTTAGGCAGCATAAAGATTTTCTAGAGTAGCATTTCTAGAAGGGGAGGTGATAGAGGGCTTTCGCCATCATGGGTGTGAAAACAACCACTAGAAGCAAGGCTGGCATGTCAATCAATTCTGTTGGCATGGTATGGAACAGGAAAAGGGGCGAACCTCTAACTTTTGGTAAGAGTCAAACTGCTCAGCTTTCTGAACTGATGGATGAATTCTGAAACATGGCCACTGTAAGCCTAAAAGGGAAAGATCACCACTCATTTAAGTGTCACAATCTGAGGTGTTTTCCCATTCAAACCTCCTTTACAAACTTCAACATATTTCAAATGGTTCCTTTTTAAAACACGAAGTTTTTAAAACCAAACCAAACGTTTAAAAACATCGTTTCTCTCTGTCTCCTTGAACACGTGGCTTGAGATGTGTTAATCCTGATGGCATTTCTCCACCTCCCAGTTTAATTGTTTATTCTTGAAATCAGGCCGTGTCTGTATGCAAACAGCTTCAGCTACAGAGGCTATGAACTGTTGCCTCAGCTCTTTCATACGTGCACACACATCTACCTGTGTTTGTCCTCAAAATGGGGGGAAAGGTAGGAATATTTTAACCAGAACAAGTCTCAGCTATTTAATGGTCAGTGTAAGAGTGATCTCCAGCTCTCCTGCTGTTTCACGCAGCACACTTCACCTGGCACTGACTTGGTGCGAGGTTGAGCACCTTGTCTGGTTTGTATCCTCTCTTGTAGGTACTACTTTTACAGCAAGCTGTGTGTGGCTGTTACTGTTTTCTGATGTTGCTGTTCTTTGGCTTCTTATCAATTCTGGTACACCCATGGGGCCACGTTTCTTCACACCATTCAGCCACATCAGCAAATTAACTTCTGTTCAGATACTCATCCTCTTTAGGAGTCCCATGCCACTAAGTAAATCCTTACCTCGGAGATATGCACCGCTAACAATATTCTGCAGTCCTATCTCTTCTACAGCAGAGAAATAATTCCCTCACAGCTCCAGCTGGACTTCTGTTCTGAAGTTCTCAAATCCAGGTGCGAGTTTAGTAGTGGGCACGCCAGCAGCCATGAAGTTGATGTGAGCACAGTGAAAGGCTGCTAGCACATCTGCCAGGGGAAAGTGCAAGCTGCAGGGGAAGTTAATTTGCCCAAACAAGGAAGAAAACAAAGAGCTGGAGCTATGCATTTAACAGTACAGAGCAGTAACATTTCCCTGCCCACCGTATCAGGCTCATCACAGGTTCACCCACAGGAGTGTTGTGCGTTTGTTTGTACAGAAGATCTCAGGTGGAGATGAAGCACCCAGGGGCTGGGTTAGCAGGAACCACAGCAGTCTCTTCCGCTCCTGGGCAGGTAGCCTGGAGCAGTATGGTCAGATTCTATATCAGAGGAAGCATGTAATGCTGAAACCATTCGGCCTGGGGCAATGAAAGCACAAAGGAGGCGTGAAACCATATTAATGGCAGCGCACCAAGCCCTGTTTAAAAAAATACGCCATTTAAACAAAGCAAAGGCTCTTCAATGGACCTGAAGACAGAGTGCTGTTCCATTTCATTGTATACCTGACAGCAGTACCTCCCAGAAGAAGAAAGGTTATCTCTAATGATCACTTGCTTTAGTCTTATAATGGTTCCATGCCCTTGGTAAACATTAAGAGCTCTAATTGTCCTTCTTGCCCCCCTCCCCCCCTCTTTTTTTTTCCCATTTTATTAAAAATGACCAGTTTTTCCTCTAAGAACTGATAACAAGGTCCAGTAGGTGAACCTGAAGCTGAAACTAGGACATGCTAGCTTAAAAATAACTCATTAGGATTTAGGCATGTAAGTCACCTCTGAAAACAGGCCATACATACT
>PPHD01019772.1:0-13944 GCA_002909625.1 Bambusicola thoracicus
CACAGAATGGGATCACTGAAGTTTATTCCAGAACCAGAAGAAAATTGCATGAATGACAAAACACTAGATCAACTACTTTTAGGCAGATTGACAATGGAGAGAAGAAAAGGGGCTACAAGGGCAAAGAAGAGACCTGTCTGAGGAAAGGTGAAGATCATCAATCCAAACCAAATGAGGCATGCAGAAGGAAGGAAAACTATAAAAAGAAAAGTAATGTGGGAAAGTACAGCATTCAGTAGTAAAAGATGACACTATACTCAGGCAGAGTCTGACAGCTTAACAGTTTGTTGTTGACAGCTTAAACCGTTCACGCTTATTTTTTTTTCCTCAACAGGAAAATTAATGATTATACATAACCAGTGTTTAAGTGAAGTTGTCACCTTATCTTTTTCTAGCAATGCATAGTGAGAAGCTTGATTTGTTAGAATAAACTTTCAAAAGCCCAGGTGTCAACTTCAGATTAAACTATTCAGGCCTATTAGAACTGCAGCCTGGGACAGAAGGCCTTCAAAACTCCCAGAGTGCAAACACAGGATCCTCCATTTTTAATTAAAACTTACTAAAATGCAGATGTTAGTTGTACAGTAGCACAATTCATTGGCCATCTTATTAACTTGTTCTAAATGGTCTTTCAGTTTACAGTTCTTTCCTGTCCATCAATTTTTACAGATTACTATTAATATCAGAACTATCTAGAAAACCATTTTGCGGTTTTTTTTTAAATAGGTTTATGCCAAGACACTCCAGGCAATCTAATCATACATGGTCATTTTCTCCTGTCTCTGGTCTTTTAATACATAAAAGTCTAGAATCCACGGAATATCTTGTCAACTTACCCTTAAATGGCCACGTATTCTGGTCACCTCAGCAGATGACGTCAATCAGTAGAAATAATTAAGGAGTCAGAAACAGAAGAGCATAGGGAAGGACCAGAGCCATACTGTCAGGAATTTCACAAAGCTAAGACCCTCAAATGCTCTAAGATTTATATGTAAATAAAACACTGAAACCATGAAAAATCAGAGTCTATATGGAAACCAACCAAATTTGCTGAACATATCATTTAGAGTAAGACAGGCTTCTATCAGATCATTAAGCAGACTAAAAAACCCACCTAGCTTTATGGGTTACTATACTATGTATATACACAGGAAACAAATAACAGCATAGGAGTGAAATAAATTATGCCACCACTTACATATATTCAACCCAATACACTGCACATTTGTGGTAGGTTAAACAGTACTGCTATTCTCTTAGAAAAAGCAAGTCTTAGCTTTGTTGAGGTGTTTATAACTTTTCCAAAGATATCATCGTAGAAAATGAAATACTTAAATGAATAATGGAAGTAACCACTAAAAAAATAAAAGTAAATCAGAATGCTTCATACTTTAATACGTGATAACTACCAAGAAAGAGTTCAAAGTCATAGAAGCATAGAATCCTTAAGAGTTTGAAGGGATCTTTAAAGGCTATCCCTGCAATGCACAGGGACACCACAGCTAGATCAGGCTGCCCAGGGCCTTATGCAGCCTTGTCTTGAAAGTCTCCACAGATGGGGCATCCACCACATCTCTAGGTAACCTGTTCCAGTGCCTCACCACCCTCACAGTAAAAGACCTTTTCCTTATGTCTAACTGAAATCTACCCTTTTTGAGCTTTAAGCCATTTTCCCTTGTTCTATCACCACAGATTCTGCTAAAGAGTCACTAAGAGAGAAATTAGTTAAAAAAAAAAAAAGAGGCTCTTACGGAATTTATTTTTTCCAAATGATCCTAAAGCTATGCCTTATTTTCACCAGGAGTTAGATGGAAGTAAAAAAGAAAAATTACTGTAGAACCTTCTGTTTGGTTTTGTCTGTAATAAAAGAAGATTCTTCTTGGTACTAATGAGAACTCATTCATGATGACTCAACAACTACATGCATCTTGGTCTCAGTAATCATTACAAGCACTATGATACTCTACTATCAAAATCTTCCTGATACACAAGATTCTAACACTTTCTAGCAGAAAATGCTTACTGCATGTTGAGTTAATTGAAACAACGAAATCTGGCTTACAGCATTATAGTACTCTATTTTTTTTTTTTTTTTCCAAATCAGTATTACCCAAATGATAGCAGCCATATACTGAGAGAAAAAACCACACATATTAGTCTAATTTATGGGAAGATTTCAGAGCATGAATTGGACTGAACTCTAAATTTTATTATAGTTTACTAATATCAAAAGGAATGCAAGTCCATCAGTTGTTTGCTTTTTGTAATCAAACCATAATTTAATAATGCATTCTATTAGCATTCTAATTGTAGTAGACCCTATATAAAAATAATTGAGAAGGAGTTGTTAGCAAAGAAGGAAATGGTGGAACACAGATTCTTATGTTAATGTTACCTGATATGTTACGAATGATCTGCAAAACATGACTTTTGACAATCTAGATAGATGTAATATCTATAATATCCTTTGGCAGACCTACTGAAATATTCAGCAGAGTTTGCATTACTCATTCATTAGGCCCAACTCTTTGCAATGAGATAGAGAGCAACTTTACATTCTTTTCCTGGAAGTGTAAATAATACTGCACATAAACAATACGGATTGGTATAGGAATCTTGCTTGAAACAAGGAGTCACTATGAGGTCATAGGAATGATCTCTATCTAAAAAAATATCTGTACTGCCACTACAAAAAGAAAAAAAATATTAGGATTACTTCCTTCAGAAAGGACTCCACAAAGAACTGATAAGGAAGCTCCAATGTCCCCTTCTCAAAGTTTAAAGCTCAAGAACAATTAGTCAAATTTTTAAACAGACATATGGTGAATAATAAAAATCCAAACGTAAACTCCACAAATGCAAAAACAAAGTAAATCCCCTCTGAGATCACTAGAGACTCCTCCCTATTAGCAGATCATTTCTACCAGTGATATTTTTCTTGAGTACTGTACGCAGTTTTGCACAGCTCCGTATTCATGCACACATGTGCATTCAAAATACATGCTTTTCCTTCACCTTTGGGACAAGATTATTCTATGGTAGAATAGATATCCATCTTTAGACATTTTTTCTAATGGAAAAAAAAATTAGTTCTGCTCAACTTCATTTCTTCGCTGCCTGTTGTAGCTCTAAACCACTCTCTTACCTCCCTGGAGTACATATTTCAAAGATATATGTACATTTACCTTGCCATTCCCATATCTCACTTTTTTGCCACTCTATACTTTTGTCTTCTCTCTTCCCTTCTCCTCTAAACTATTCTTGCTTATATGTATCTCTCAACAGTGCCTCTCAGCTTCTTTCAAGCAGCGACTGAATAAAAGTAGGGCTGTCTAAATCCCTCTATGTAAATTACTTAGGTGAAAAATGCAGTGCCAGGTTGACTGACACAGTTGGCAGATAGAAACAGAATTCAGCAAATAATTACAGCCATAATTTTGAGAGGAAGAAGAATGCGTTCATGAAAGCTAGAAAAAGTCATTTCTATATTTTCCAAATAATAATAGTAAAAAGAAAACACACTACACTTCAAATATTTCATTTATAAATACAGCCTCCTGAAACACACAAAAAAAATCTAACCACATTTACAAACTAAGCATGTAGTAAACAACCAAAAATCAGATAAACAAAATTTTTCAGCAATCCAGCAATTTTTTTTTCTTGTATTCTTTGGTTTCCACATGAGAAACCATTGGGTGTTCTTAGGTCCCTTCCTAATTACTCTTTTCCTCTCCCTGCCTACTCAACTAATCACATATTCTACTCACATCTATGTCTGCTAATATGCCGAGGTGACCCCTCCATTGTCCCAAGTATTCCTTAGTCTGTGAAGTTGTATTTTTCTGTTGGGTTTCCAGTATAGAATGCCTGGATTTTTATTTTTTATTTTTTGCCTAATACATCCATCTTCATCTCTCTGAGTTTTTATTTTTTAATTTTTTTCTGCTTATGCTGATCAATTTTGTTTTCCTCAGCATTATTATAGTTTCCTTGTATTTCTGAATACTCTGCTTGTTTGTATAATTTGTTTGTGTCACTGAGAGTTTCAACCGTCTTTAGGACCAAATTCATATTTCAATACTATGTGTACAAAAATCAACACAACTCTTATTCATCCCAGGGTTCAAAGGGCTGACTGCTAAGGGAGCCTAAATAACAAAATAACTATGGGGAAAACAGTAAAAAAAAAAAACAGTCTCACATAAAATAATTAGAGAATAAGAAAATCACTAAAGCCAAGGGGAGCAAACCAATGCAAACTAATAATAATAGGACTAATTCTTACTCAGTATTAATACTTCATATACTCTATAAATACAGATACTTACAGAAATGTAAAATGCACTTAAGATTCTACCATTACAGCGTAAGGAAAGGTAAATAATAACACACAGGTTTGGGGCACAAGCGAGTAATAATCCAGTTGATGCATAGTATTTCAACCCTACCTTTCCAGTTGACTTTGTTCCTTTCCAAATGCAAAAATAGCAGATAGTCCAAGCAGCGAGGAGGCACAATGCAAGTTCCCAGCGAAGATTCCCAATATGTTCAATGCCATCAGATATAGCAAGCACCCTGCGTCTACCAAGGGAGAAAAAATACAAAAATTTAAACAATACTGAAACAAAATAGTACTGCATACAAAGCATTGATCTAAAACCAAATCATATTCAACCGGGAAGACTTCTGGTTACTGACTAGAAAGAATGGACCACGTCAAGTATAAAGATACAAAAGGGGAAAAAAGGGAATATTGACAGTGAGTTTAATATCAGGTTAAAAATAAACAAGTGTGTGACTCTCACAGGTCAGTGAAAAAAATCAAAAAGATTTTAGAACAGATTCAGCATGGAAAGTTTTGTACAGAAGGAAAAGTCAAAAAAAAACAAAACAAAACTTCTACCTGTCTGAATCATCAACAGGTGATATAGATCCAAAACAAAACACTCCAATAACATTTTGTGCTGTTTTGTTGTTGTTGTTTTAGTTTTGTTTTTCCAATAATACTTGAGCTGAAACCTTTATTTTCACCTTGCAACATCTATTTTCATAAATGCCTTTTCTAAATTTAACTATAATTTTACAAATTTTTATTTTTGAAGTCAAACTTCTTAACATCTTTTGGTTGGATCTTATTTAGGAAACAACAGGGAAGTTTCAATGTTTTTTAAAATTATGTTTTCTAGGGGGAAAAATGATCAACAAAAATATATATTGCATTTACTATTTTAAGATACCATATTTGAAATACTAGAAAAGTCCACTCAGATCTAAAACCTTAAGTTCCCATCTTGGGAACATTCCTCACATCCCTATAGCCGAAGGATTTACTAAATTAGTAAACAACATGCAGAGGGGTATATCTCGTTGTTTATGTAAAACAAGAGTCAGTGAACATAAGTCACTTGCTAGTATTCAGACAGGACACCTGTGGCACCAAGCTTCAGAAATCTGAGATGGTGCTTTCTTCATGAGAGCAATGTCTCTTGAGGAGAATTAATCTCTTATCTGGGGGATTCACATTCCTTTCATGCTCACTGATTTTTGCTTTAGATAAGTACACAGTTTAAGGAAAATGTAAATTCTTTACCAGGCTGTAAATAAAACACAGGTACTTCAGATTCTATTGCACAGGGTTAAAAGTAAAAGCAAAAACTTACTCCTATAAACTTCACTGATTTTCATGAACTCCCTTGAGTTTTTTCAATTGCTCCTTAACCTAAAAGAAACCCTAATCAACTTAAATGAAGCAATTAGTCATTTGCTAATTTTACACTCTGAATAATTAATTTCAGCCATTTAGGCCTTTTATCACCTCTCAGCTGGGTCTGGTCACAGCTCATTTCATCTATTTCCATGACTATATTGGCAGTGTTATATGCTGTGTATACACATAGACAAACTCATACATAAATTTCCAATGTTCACCCTTACATGAATTATAGTGATCCAAAATTCCCTTGAAATCTTTATTAGATGTTGCTTACACAACTCCCACAGACTCCCACTGCACTAACCTCCCTCTCCAGGATGTTGTGAATGACAACTAATTAACTCAAGTTTACAAGTACTCTGATATTGTTAATATAGCTAAAAACAAAGTATCACTTCTTATTATCATCTATAATAAATGATTTTGGATACAGTTCTGAGAGATAATTACTGTATGTACATACAATTAATGTGCTATGCAGACAGTTTAATTACAGCAAAATATATTCAGGTTACCAAGTTGAGTATTAAAATAAAAACAAGTCCAACTTACAACTAATCACGGGATCTTAACTCTTTCTTTTGCATTTGACTCAGGCATTGGCTGAGGAGATCTATTCACAGAGTAAGATGCATGGCAGTGTAATTCAAAGCCATGCCTAAAATAAATATAAGCAATTCCTTTTCCCAGACAGCAGGACAGACAGTCGAGGCTTTTGGCTCACAGTCCATACCTTGTGGCTACACAGCTTTCAGAAAGCAGGTGACCACAACAAGCCAATGGGCAGAGTCAATTTTATATGCATACGTACTGCCTACCTGTTTTCTCTTGCAAAATTTCTTCGTAAGGCAGCAGAATTAGGATTCTGCCAGCACCCTTTTATCTGTTGCTGTTATTGCTTCTATGCTCTCTTAAAAGAAAAACCCCAAACAGGTTGCACCACATCAACTTACACATTCTCTCTTATGAGGTCTTGAAAAACAGACTTTCTATGCCTCAGTAGTAACTGCGCACCATGAAGACTGCATTCCCTAATTACAGACAAAAGATGTGCTAGGTGTTGCAGACAGCTGGAGTGGAATCTGATCCAGTTCTTCCTGCTTTGCTCAGAAGGAAGAGGATAAAGCGAATGTTCCCTCACCTGCCTCTAATGATGGAGCAGGAGAATGCAGACACAATCTACAGCTGATTGAGAATGAAAAGGTCTCCCTATCAGCACATCCCTCAGATGGCCATATACAGAACATATCCAATCTGCCATGTCTTTCAAGAGCTGCAGATGTCGTACCTGCTGCAGTCCAGGAAGGTCAAGAACTCACAATATCTGTGATAAAAGTTTACTGCTTAACTAAGGCAGGATGCCTCCTTAACTTGAGATTTGTCTCTTTATTTTCCAAGGAACATAGCAGTAGAATTCCCCCATGTGAGGAAGAGAGAAAGGAAGAGAGAGAGAAGGTCACAATTTTTTTTTGTTTTCCTTTCCAATGAAAAGTGTTAGATTGCTCAAATGTAAATTATTGCCACCTTATTCACTTTTCCTCCTTGCCCAGTAACTAGGCTTATTCTGCAAAACTCATGTAGTCTTGTTAGGAAAATAAGTTATCTAGCCTAGAATGCCATTAGCTAGGTAAGACCTGCAAAGAATTCTCAAGAACTGTCATTAAACTGCATGCAAAAATGAAAAGAGGTAGCTTTTATGAAAGAACATTTTAATCAAGAAGAGGAAGCATACATTTTATCCACAGTCTAGAAATAAAGATAACGCCAGTAAAGAATAATCAGAGAAAGTCTAATGAAATAGATTAAAATTAGTTGTTCTTAGAAATTTGACAGGTGGCATCATGCAGAATTTGACTAAAGATGCCCATCTTTACAATGTCTAATTCAAAGAGCAAACAAAAAGAAAACACTCAAACTCTTAGTTTACTGTGATAATTATGTTGTTACTTTCAAGAGAACCAAAACTTAAAAGATAAACGTTGGAGATAAAAGTGTTCAATTTCAGATTGACTTGGACAATTAGATTCAGCCAGAATTGTCTTCATACTCAGAAGACAAACAGGGGTAGCCTAGAAAACGTTGTTTTGGTTTTTATTTTCATAGAATTGGATGGGATCTTGAAGATCATGTTAGCATAGTACACTACCTGGGCTAACCTCTTTTACAAGTAATTATTTACCTGTAACATACATACCATGGATGTATCTGTACTGCACTCATATATGAGATAGCCAGTTCAGACAGCATGGAAACTCTGTGTTGGACTCTGTCAGATCATGTTAGACCTTCCTAACAAAACCTGCTATGTGATAAATCTCCAGCATCAAGGAATGGATCCAGGAGGATTGCTAAATATATTTAAGAGAGACTGGCAGCAGACTCTCTTGGAGATTTGTGCACATCTATATGGACAATTAACTGCATCACACCAGTCACTGATTCCAATGAATACCAACTGCGCAGTCTCACTGAAGCACCGTAACGAGTATTTTTAAATATACTACAAATTGTTTAATCTTTTCTTTGTTTAAGGAAAACAAAGGTTTAAGGTTTCCTGTAGAAAGTGAGCAGCAAGTCTGAAACATCTAATTAAACTGTAACATACAATGTTACATTGTACCGCATACACCCAAGAGAAAGCCTTGCTCAGAGGCAGTAACTGATTTCCTCAGGATGTTCAATGCAGCTCTCCCTCATATCAGGGCCATAGCCCTCCTTCTGAAACTGGCTGAAACAGCAGCAGCAGAGGTTAGGTGTTGAAAGGAAGAGTCATTCAGAACATGAAATTCTGCTCACGAAGCCTCATCTCAGTCTGACTGTGCACACCCTCATCTACGTCCTTTCATTATTCAACTTAAATTAATAAAAAGGGGGGAGCATTTTAAAAAATACATGACCCTCCCCTGCAACTAAGTGAGGCTGATGTATTCAGGGGTTGGAAGATGACAGCTGATTGCAGCTTATCACTCTGCAGCAGTCCAACTTCTATCTGAAAGCTGCCACGACCTTGAATAAATTACCTAGACAGCAGAAAGAAGTAGCATAGCTTTCACTATGTCATCATCTTCACTTAACACTGCAAGACCTCCTATGTTATCTTATCCTCCTCATCTCATCTTTTCATAGGAAGAAAGATAAAGAGCAAGAACAGTAAAATAACATTGATGGTAATACTGTTTATTTTAAAGCAATAACCATTTGAAAAAAACAAATTCTGTGTTAAGATGCCCAGGAAGTCACATTTACGAAGACTGCACCAGCGCTTCATCACTTTCTGATGGTACATATTAAAGCAGAACAGAGAGAAAGAATAATGTATGTGCACAGAATAATTTATGCAGATTGAGATAAGAAGAAGTTGCGAGTACCTCGTGGTTGCTCTGAGTGAGGTGATTCTTGAACAGAGAACCCAATGAACCCTAGGAAGCCCAAAGAAACTCTTGGTCTTGTAAAAGAAGACAGTCAGATCCCTACACAAGCTGCAACCTCATCAAGTTTTCATATTCTAAATTATCAGGGGATATTAAAAGTAAAAATGAAAAACAATATGTCTGAGCCAAAAGTGTTCTAATTGGATAACTACGCAAGCCGGACAGTCTAAGAGAAGACACTGGAGACAACTGACAAGCCTGACTTGTCTAACTCAGTTATTGGAAATCACAAAACCAGGGAATGATTTCCAGACACTTCTGTGTGATAAGGATTTTTAATTGCCAAATCTGGCATATCCCAGGTGGTATCAGGATGCCAGCAGCCATGCAGCTCAGCAGAGGCGCAGGTAAATGCCAGACATGCAGCAAAACAAGCAATTGCCAGTGATTGCCTCCAAATTTGCTTGAATTCTTCATGGTTTCCAAGAAGAATAATGCATGCCCATCTTTAACAGCCGTATTCAAAAAGTTCAGAAGCATTATGAAGATTTTATTTTCACGTTTTCTTTTAATAACAGCAGCACAATTCCATGGCCAGCCAATAACCAGGAAAGAAGCCAGGAGACTGGTGGCATTTGAACACCTCAAACAGAATAATGAGGGAATATGCCCATCTGGATTAGGGTTAATTTGGAATTTAAGGTTAAGTCAGACCAGAGTTTTTGTATCAGTGGTAGCAAAATATTAATTCCACACAGGATATTTTGTTTGTAAGTGGAAAATTAAGATCTCTTCTTTGAATTTAAACCAGAGCAGATTTGCAACATGTTTAACATTCAAAAACACACAGAAGTTCTTCACTACCTCATGCTACATACATACAGCTTGACTATTACTGAATAGTAATTTCTACTTTTCTCCCTGGAAATGACACAGATTAAAAAGAAATGATAAAAGTTAAAAGCCTCAAATGAAGAAAAGATAAATGTAAATGGAATAATAGGACATATCTGAAGTGCAGCACACCTTGTGTTTCCTATGAGCTTCCAGAAACACTGATGTTTGGTCACAAAGACATTTAAAACCAGACTGAACAAAATCATGGCATTATTGCTTACAGGGCAATTTCATTCTGGTTACAACTTACTGTACCAATTATTGTAAGCCAAATGCTGACAGTTTATCCTGAATCAAAAAAGTAGTGTGTATAAGACAAAGGAACAAGTACTGAGTGAGAGAGAGTACAGAGTCAGAAATCAAAGCACATTTTAAGTAGACATCCTCAGCAAGTAACCAGACATCATTCTATGACCTTTTGCTACCTACATTTGAGGAACACACTGGCT
Source organism: Bambusicola thoracicus (assembly GCA_002909625.1). Classification (NCBI taxonomy): domain Eukaryota; kingdom Metazoa; phylum Chordata; class Aves; order Galliformes; family Phasianidae; genus Bambusicola; species Bambusicola thoracicus. Next base: position 10,434 of record PPHD01019772.1, read on the forward strand.
GCTAAAATGGTTACCTCGCTTCTTTCAATCAACACCATTTCACATATTTCCCCTAGAAAAATATGAAAAGGAAATCAAGTGAAGAAGTATTACATACTTACTGAAATTGCTTTTGATTGTGAATTTCCTATAACACCTTTTGATTTAGTGGTTCAGTAGCCCAGATGGAAAGAAGGGCCCCTATATTTCTGAAACTGCTGCAGATGGGCATATTATAAGGTAACTGTCAATTCTGACTGCCCATAGCTAAAAATAACCTTTTCATCCAGATTGAACACAGTTTGAAAGCTGCTTCTTCTACAAGTGTGCTCTCTTGGAACACAGGAACCACAGCACTACATTCCCCATGGGCTGAGAGAATACTTTTCCTGAGAAAAAGCATCTTTACTAAAGTGCTCCAATGTGCAGAGCTGTAGCAGGCTCTTGAAGAGAAAGAGGATTAAGTGCTACTAACACATTATTGAGAGGAATATTCTGAGGTAATTATAGCATTATCTCATGATTTGGAAAGCTGAAGAGCAGATTCAATCTATTTAAGGAAATGCCCCTTTGAGTTCCCTCTGTGATCTGGAGGAGTTTACAAGGCATTTTTCTTCAACAAAATAAATATACAAAGCAGAGAAAGGCAGCCTCTTGAGGTCATTTCTTATCTGTTCAGCCAGGAAAATAGGGTGCAATGCTATCTATATACTGCACACCAGACTTCATCCTCAGTGCACTGTGTGGGGAGTTAAAGCTGTAGTAGTGTTACAGTGCAGTTTGCTTTCATGTTTTGAAATGCCCTTTCTATACCCATGGATTTTTCACATCCAGTCCATATACCTTGCAAATTACCATTACTGAGCTCCTCATGCAAACAGTATAACAGATCTGAGCAGCAGTACCACACAACTTTCCCTTCAGCTTAGAAGCACCAACATCTCTCAGCCATTCTCTGCTCTTAAGCAGAAACTTTTCATCCAAAAATGTTTTCTAAACTCTTGTTTTTCTTTCTCTCACTTTACACAGTTGATGTTCTCTAATTTCTGTGAAAATGTATTGCTTTGAGTATTTCATACCCAAATTTATTAGAGTATTGTGTGCAAGTATACGATTTCTGACACTCAGAAGCTTAATTCTAAAACTGGAGGGATTCAGATTCTGTGTACCTGGATCTTCTGCTGATGTCTGAACTAGAAGGCCAAAGAGTCACCAGCATCTCAGATTCTGGTAAGCATCTGCAGAAGGACAATCTCATTGTGGACTGCCGGGCAGTCAAAAGCTTATGCAAGTTCACAGTCATAAAGTCAGCCTCCTTTGGAAGAACTGTAGTGACTGTAGTACTTCCAGACACACTGAAAAGGCTGAGTTGTTTCCAGGGACGCAATGACAGACAAAGTAGCATTATTTTTGTCACAGTGATCAGAGGAAGTTGCTTATCTAACAAAGAGCATTTGTGACACATTATTTATTGATGACAGTTTGGCTAATTATATACTGACATCAATAACTTAAAGCTGCTTTAAGCTGTCTCTCCACCAGCAATATTCTCCATTATCTAAGTCACTTCACTTTTCCCACCATCTCATAGAGATAATCTTAAAAAAAAAAAAAAAAAAAAAAAAAAAAAAAGGAATGCTGCAGCTCACTTGACACTACAGACTTTCTAGGAAGCAGCAATGCTGTGAGTTCTTGCTCTAGTCAATGCTTAACCAGCCTCTTTCCTCAGATCTTGCAATTAGGAGCAGCTTTAAGGAACCTCTGAGGTGCTGAAATTGGTATTTTGGTTCTATTATAACACAAAGCTCTACTGAAGAGCACAGAAGCTTTTCTAGAACATCTTTCAGAGAGCTGCAACATTTCCTTATGGTTGTCTAGTATGTTCTCACTGCTCTATATTTTGGAATATAGACCAATCAATTCATCTGGACCATACAACTCAAAAGTGGAAAAGCCTAAGAAGAATAAAAGCTTGAAAAATGCTATTATGGAAGTGATTAAAGAGAAAAAAAAGCAAAAAAAAAATTAATAGAATGGCTTAGGTAGGAAGGCACTTTGAAGATCATTTTCTCAGCCTCCCTGCTGTGGGCAGGACTGCCTACCTCTAGATCAGGTTGCCCATGGCCCCACCCAAACTGGCGTTGAATGCCTCCAGGGATGGGGCATCCACAACTTCTCTGTGGAAAAAAGTTTATTTCTAACAACAATATATAAACATACAACCAGTGGTATTTCAGAGAAGGCTCTGAGCAGACCCAGCTTACTAACTGGACACACAAATTACTGTATTAAGAGATAAAAGCTAAGAGCTTAATACAAATTAAGTTCACCAAAATTGCATGCTTCATATCTTTCCTTGAATACAGAATGGTTTTCTCTTATAATGAGAGAAAAGAACATTAAACAGGGTATACAAGATGCTAAAAGATTGAGATAGTATGCTCCACTGCCTTAGATACTTTCACTGTAATTTTTTTCAAAGTATGCTAAATGGTAAAGATATAAAACCCTGTAAAATCAAATGACTACCAGTTTGCTTTATAATTCTCATAATTTTTTTAATAATAAATCTTCTCAAACTGTAAGAATTATATTCTTGAAAACCACTGTATTTCATACTTGACTTTCAGAAAGCAGCAGACAGATAATTCCCAGTGGTCACACTAGTGAGAATCCCATGACTGGAGAATTATGCACAGCTATGAAATATTTACCTCTTACAGCATATTTCTGAGGTCTACACGTATCAGAATGAATTATTTCTACTTGAGCCACATTTGCTGCTGCTCTGCCTAGTTTTTTCCTTCTGAAGTCCTAATACTGTTACGCTACACCATTCATTATCCAAAATTTTTTAAATTTACCAAAATTAAAAATATGAAAGGCTCCTCAGCAGACTTTTCTCTAAAACATCTCACACTGCAGGAAAATAACTAGAAGTATTTGTGTTATCCTATCTCATTAAAGTCAGTACTTATCTGAACCTGACATCGCTTAGCAACTACTGTGCATATACACATACAGCACCAACTTATTTTGTGTGTGTACATTTGTGTCTGTGTACTTACAACTAGAGAGTGCGTGATGTATAAACCCTGAACATTTCACTTCTCCTCTGGCTGTTTCTGACCTATTTTCATTCAACCTCTTTTACTGAAGTCATGACAGCTTCTTCTTAGCCAAATTTCAAAGTTCAATTCTATCAAATAACCTTTTTTTGTATCATTCCACTCAACCTCAACTCTACAGTTTCGTGGTATTCTCTCATAACCTTCAGTCTTTGTGCTGTTAATCCTCTACACCACCTAATGGCCTATGAAGAAGTTTATACAGTGATTAAAAAAAAAAATTAAAAAAACCACACTGTTTTCATTCACCAAGTGATGTAAATCAGTTCAGCATTCAGGCTGCGTAGTTATGACCTGGAAGCACCTAGAAGAAATTTAAGTTAACCTGATAGCTCTCAAAATTTCTGTTGAGCTGTTTAGGCAGTCTGTAGACTTGTACTCTACTGTTCATTTTTAAGCATTCA
>PPHD01019773.1:0-10992 GCA_002909625.1 Bambusicola thoracicus
TACCTCAACTTTCTCTTGTTCTGCTATAAATTCTTCTATAGGAACATAATGGTCTTCAATTTGTTCCATTGCACACATGTATGCATGCTTCTTGATGGCTTCTTTGTACAGTTCAAATTTGCTCTCCAATTTTTCTTCATAACTGTCTTTCATATCTTCCAAGCGGTTGCTGAGAAGGAAGCATCAGTCTTATTTAATGTTGTAGTAGCTGGAATACTAGTACTTGACTACACGTGACCAAATTGCAGTACCAGTTATTTATCCGATTATAGATAGTGAACATAAAAGATTAAGAAGTATTTTTCTGCTTTTTGTCGTTTTAATTCTCAAAGATCCTACAGATTTGCACCAAGGCATGGTGCTTGAGTATACAAAAAAGCATGCTATAGGAGAACGTGCTTTTAATCCCAGAACTCAGACCCGATGTGGTCATTCTGATCCCTTCTCTTCAATACGTCAACAGAAGTATGCCTGTTGAACACAGCCACAGATCTCAGCACAAACTACATCACTCTTGTTTGAAGCTGAAAGCCATAGTAGCAGCAGATCAAAAGTAAAAGCATCTGTGGTTCTTAAATGGTTTGCCACACTGTTGTACCTAAGCACTTAAGTCAGGTGTGTGAATCTCCAGTGACACTAAACTTATTTATATTTCACAGCTGGAAAACTGGTAACTTAGTATTAAGTGTTAATATCCCATTTCAGTGGGAAGCACTCAGGTGGAAATTACTACTGCAGAGGAATTAAGATGTTTCATCATCATGAGACACCTTTGTCAACTAACTTGCCCACACAAAAGTCACAAGCACTCTATCTCACACACATAGACAACAGCTCCTTTTCTCCATATTCCCCTTTTCCTCCTCTAAACTACAACCAGTTAGAATCACAAATGCTCAAGTGATCCCTTATCAGGTTAAAAAACCTCAATCTGAAATCAAACTGTTGAAGTCTGCTGATATATCAGAGATGCACAAACGCTTGTAGCTACATCACTCCCAGAAGTCTCCGCTGCTTCCATGACTGCAAGCAAGTCACATGCCTGCATAATATTTTAAACTCGATGCTTTAGGTCATGTCTTGGAAGGTCTGGGAAACAGAAATTATAATTAAAAAAATCCAGCAGCATGTAATGGTAGATATCATTACACCCAATTAGGCCTGATATTTCAAGCATTTTTCCAGGGAAGCTGGGCAGGAGGGGCAGGTGCCTTTCATGGTTTGTTCTTTCATTAAAGAACAATGACAAATTCACTGTGCTTTATCGTTTCAACTTACAGAAGGCACACATTAGTCTTGCCACAGTTTAAAAAACTGGCCCGGTGGTGACAGAACATCAGTTTAAGAGATAAAAAGCATCACTAATAGTTTTGTGTGTTTAGCCAAAGGAGCCCAATAACTTTGAAGACAGCGCAGGTGTTAAACCATAGAGCATGCAGTTGGCAGCTTAACTTTGAGTGTTTGTTAGTAACTCAAACAGCAGGAAACTGATTTCAAGAAGAGAAGACTAAGAGGAAGTGAATTCAGCTTGAGCAATCTGGATACACTTGAAAAAAAAAATCCCCACGTTAGTAACAAATTACTGTGGCTGCCTCCATTATTAAGATGCTAAAGTAAGCAAACTTCATAAATCATCCAAGAGCAAGAAGCCAGAAGGAAAGTTCAAAGAGATGCAATTCAAACCACCTGAAGCACATACACATATATTAGCATACAATGACCAAGTGCCTGTTTGAGAGGGATCACATGCCTCAAATTCAAATAACAGTCTTCTGCTAAGAAGTAGCAGCTAACAGTATGGATAACAAGACAGGACAACCTTTCGTAATTACAAATTAAATGAAGTTAAACAGAAAGCAACGTTACCTTTTCATTGTACATAGGAAGAGGCTGATCTGTAAAACAGTTTAACGTTCCTTCTTCCCTTTTCAACTGAAGCTTTGAGACTAGTCAGCCCTGGCTTCTCAAAACAGCATGAGCATGCATATCTTACATACACACACACACGTATGTATACATAAGTGTCTGTATTTATAAATGGGGAACTGTTTCAGTCTCGAATAGGACTGTAATATGACTTGCCTCCAGGCTTCCTCTGTTTCCAGCAGCTGTCGGAACATTGCTTCTGCCATCTCTCTACGTATGTTCACTTCCAGCAGGAGTTTACTTTGCCTTTCAGCAACTAGCTTCTCTTTCAGGTTCTCCGCAGTTTTCAAGAGATCCTAAATTTATCGTAATTCAGTTGAGAAAATAAGACAGATACGCATTTCAATATGCCTATATTAATACACATAAGACATTTACAGAGGGCCTTTCTACATGCCTCTTCCCAGTGGGACTGTATCAAGGATTAAACATTATCAAATTTGAATTTCTTCTACGACAAAGCCAAACCTCCATTCATCTTAACTGTTCATGCTATCAAAATAAAATTATTGTTGGTATATTTTGGCATTCAAATATCAACTGGTAGTTTACTGTCATTAAATTGCATAGCTTTGTTTCCAAAATGCCACATCTCATTGTTCATGCTCTTCTGAGAACAACAACAGGTAAATAACGCTGGGTTTTAAACACAAAAGTCTACAGTTTTCATTTGATACGGCTTCCGGTATACCTCTTACAGTACATTTCTTATGAGAGCTAATACCAATGGCCTTGGGTACAATTTTTAGTAGATGTTTATTTACCTCATGACTCAGAATGGTGATGTCCACTTCCTCTTCTGCAAAGGTTTCATTACAGTCAGGAAAGTCATCCACAGACGCGTTCACATCAAAACGTACAATAGGTTTGCCATCACCTCCAACTAACTTGGGTGGAAAGTCACCTAAACTTTTTGGTAGGACAGTCTGGATAACCTGAAAAACCCAGGGTTAAACACATTGATTTATCAATGCCATCAATACTGGCAGATGTCAGAATAGCAGGAAGAAGTAGCAGAAATGCACTGTTGTAATTACAATATTTAATGATTACAAGAACATTAACAAAATTGCTCGTGCCATTTAGCAGACAAAAACATCAATACAAAAGGTAAAACTTTAGTATTGTAGCAGAGCAGAAATGGGAAAGATCTACTAGAAAATGTAGTGGGGTTGTACAGAAAGGTGTTTTCCCAACCCACTAAAATAATACCAAGCTTTGGCATGTTTTCCTGAAAAGCTGATGAAAAGCCTGCAAAGCATTTACTGCTTCCTGAGATACTCTACCCAGCAACTCATCCTAGCTAAGCAACCATAAGTATGTATGTCACAGCACATTAGAGAAGGTTGATCCTCAGTGCATGCTCTTATTTTGTCATGAAAGTTGCAGCTGAAAATTATTAGAAAAATATCTGAGATAACCATGAGGTGTGGGCTGCAGCTCCTCACAGGGAGCTCTGCTTGCTGGTGACAGCAGCAGGACCTGAAGAAACAGCATGGGGCTGCATCAGGGGAGGGTCACACTTGGTCTTAGAAAAGCTTCTTTACCAGAAGGCAGTCAGGCACTGGAACAGGCTGCCCAGGGTAGTGGTTGTGGCACCAAGCTGCCAGAGTTTCGGGAGTGTTTGGACATTGCTTTCAGAGTTTGCTTTTTGGGTGCTCCTGGGTGGAACTGGGAGTTGGACTCAGTGATCCTTGTGGATCCCTTCCAACTCAGGATATTCCATGACTCTAGAGCAGGGAAATTAGGTGTGCTCTTACCTGTTTGGCTATAGCTGAAAATTTCATTACATGCAGTGTTTCATCATATGTACTAGCATGTTGATTGATATTTACAATCATGCAAGCTTTGCCTTTTCCACAAAAGAATGGCTGAAACAGGCGAGTCAGTTTGCTCTCTCTGAATGGAATATAGCTTGGCTTCATCCTCATGGGAAAAAAAAGAATAATGAAATTGTAAAACAATAAAATATGTGAAAAGGCCTGTGCAGTACTGTAGCTTGGTTTCATTCTGTTTCTCTTTAAGGAAGCAGCTAAAGTAGGATGCTCGGATTTGAAGCTATTTCAGCTCAAAGAATAAAGGTCTTTCCTAGATCCAATAAGCTCTCTAACAAGTTAAATTATTTAAAAGTAAGAGATGTAAAGTGTCAGCATCACTGTTACTTAGTGTTAGAAAAAAAAAGCTTTTATCTTGTTTCAGCCTCTTTTTACGAGAGATCTGTCAATTGTCTAATGAGTTCATCTGTATAACTTGGAGGTTGAAGAGTTGAGAACAAAACAGAAGCTCTGTACACAAAGCTTATGGCTCATATGCAAAAATTAAGGAAAAAGCATTGTAGTTTTGCTGCTAATTGTCTTTTTTCCTCCACTTAATTGCCTTTTTTTTTTTTCCTCCATGCAGTTTTAAAGAGGTAATTTCAGGTACTCCAGTGATATCTGGAATAAAGAAGGCTTACAAGATTCTGAAAAGTCACATTTACCTTTTACCACATGAATCCTTCATAGAAGCATAAGGAGATACTTAGGTTTTCAACCTAACAGCATGTTGGTTACAGCTTGTTACTTACTTCGGATTTTGATTCTGTTTCAGTGCTGCAATGCATTTTCCAAGGATATGAAGAGAATTATTAATGTTTCCTGCTTCTTTTAGTCTGTCTCCAAAGGCTTGTGTCTTATTACACCTCTCTGACCCAGCTAGGTCACAGAAAGTCAACCTGAATAAAAGAATTATGCAGAATACATAAACAAGCGTGCTTCTAAACAGTATGAAGATAGAAATGTGTCTCCTTTTCCTTTAGATATCTGAAGTGTAAAAGCATGACTCATTTCAGCCTACCTAGATTACAGAGTAAGCTGTACTTATGTATCTCGCCTGGAAGGCACTATACAAAGTATTAAACACAGCAGCACTAAACTATCTTCCCAATGAATATAAAGGTTCTTGAATAAGATTGCTGCTCTATTCAGCACATTCAAAGAAGTCTGCTAATAGGCTACATTTAAAGCTGTGTAGGCATTCTTCCAATAAAGGTTCCTTCAGCTAAACTTTAGTGTAAGATACAGAGAAATATTTCTACTCTTGTACCTATCAGGTTTCCCAGCCAGTGTGATGAAACCAGGGAATTTTGGATTTCCTTCTCAGCTCTCATATAATTTTTTTTTTTTTTTTTTTTTTCTAAATGAAAAAAAGAAGGATGTTCTGCAGTTTGGCATGCTTACACCTTATCAGCTTTTCAAAAACACCTGCATTCTGGTAGTCAGCTGAAGCATTTACTTACTCCGAAACTCCAAGAACATGTGGTTGATGTTCATCAGTTAGAATCAGTAGCCGGATTGAAAATATACTGTGACTGGAATGCAAAAGAAGACATTTTAATAAATTAGAATTACAAGAATTAGGCAGACACTGAAGCAAAGTAATATTTGTATGCTACAGAAAATTCTGTGCCAAAAACAACCCTGTTAATTTACATTCGTTACCTTTGCAATTCATCCATCCAACAGCAAAAAGCAGCAATATGAGTTGTTTTTTGTGGGTTTTCATTTCTTTCAATAAAAGGAGGGGGAAAAATATCACATCAAACCTACAAGCTGTCTTGGAGAAAGAACAAGCTAGTTCCCTGAAGTTCACCGATCAGAAAGTGAATGCTCACATAGCCACTTAGTGCACAAAATGTAGATAGTATGTGAACTCGTTAAATTTGAAGCATTAACTTCTTAGAAATGAATAGGTTGAGGAATAAGTTAAGGTTCAACGGTCCTGTAATTCTGCCTTGTTCTTAACACACACGGTTATTCATTGGGTTTCAAAATTATTCCTCGTTTTCCAGAAAGGTTGGATTTCTGATCATTGAAAAGCTGTTATTCTGTTTTAGAAATCAAGCTCCAAAGACAAAATAATAGACCTGTTATGTGAAACCCAAGAGAAAGCTCCAGAACCTTATAAGCTCTGTCTCTCAGTTTATCCAGTAAATCAGGAAACACATACTGTAGAAGACAAACTTCTCCAGGACAGATTTAAAGCAGTGCCTTACACCTCATCACCAACCCACAATTCAAGAGAACTTTCTGAAAACAACACAAACCAGAAGAACATACAGCACAGTTTGGGAACAAGCTAAGTGGAAGTCGGAGTACTCCGTAGAGCAAAAACAATAATCATATTCTAGGCACAAAACTCTGCCAGACAAGCACACGTTTCTTTTCTGCACTACTTTAATCTTGAGTGAAAGTCATATGGAAGTACCACTTGAAATTTGAAGGAAGCGGTCTTTGATACAAAACAGCATAATTTGCTTTTTAGAGAAGCAGCAGCCTCAGTAGCACTATGGCTCTAGCAACCATATATACATGCCCTTCCACAGGGAAAGAACAAATTATCAAGAGGACTTTAAAAACAAGTAGGAAGACAGTTTCAATAGCAAGTACACCACCTTTTTCCATATATTCCCTCCCATTCAATCAATCCAGATTCTCCCTGACCCCTCTTCCCAGAGAGGCTAAGAGCTAGGGTCTTAATTCTTAAGAGATCAAGTAAACTCAGCTAAAAAAAATGTAATGTAACAGCACCTAGATGATCTAGAAGCACCAAAAGGCACTGCAAGACTCATTCCTTCTTACATTCCCTACTGACAGGCCGAACGTTTCCAGGAATTATACTGCCAGTATGAAGAATTACCCAGTTTTTCCCCTTTGAAGTCCTTGCACAGCCATCCCCATTCAGAGTGGTTAACACTTGCCAAACCACACAGTTCTGCTGGCACTCAAAACAGACGTGATTTGATCATTTTGGTAGTCCAAAGGCACTGAATAGCAACCCAACCCCTGCTACTGTTACAGTTCTAGAGCCTCTCCACACTCATCCAAGCTGTCTTTCAGAATGTCAGAACCAGAGTAATCAAGGAAAGTCTTAAGATATTATTGAAGACTGGCTCATTTAATAGGCACTCTGAAGTTTTCACCTCCCTCCCCCTCCTCCTCTCCTTAAAAGAAAACAGACAGAACATGCTTATGATTAGAGGAACAAACCTCCTGCTTGATTGCTCATTCATTCTAGTACAAGCGAAGCTTCGGTTCTTGTTTCCTATTTTTAGTATTTTGCAGCCTTCTTCAGTGCTCTGAATGTTAATCCACTTCAAGTCTGCAAAAAGAGACCTTTCACATATACTTTTGATCAAAGACATTCTATGGAACTGCCAAGGTCATAAAAGAGTATTGTTACCTTTAATATAAGAGTTTCCTCCTTGATCTTCACAAATTCTTAAGACTCTACGCCTCTGATTTTTTAGTGTAGATAACACACTTAAGAGGTCATACACATATTCATTATAGATCTCACAAAAAGAAACCCACACAGATGCTTGTGTTCTTTGGTGTATATTGGTCCGACAGGTGTCAATCGGAACAAAATTCTTCTCTGCTAACCAAAAAGGAAAACTAGTTCAGTGGTCAAACAACAACACTGATAAACCTCTAATGATTTTAGTGGTCTCTCATTCCAAGGTAATATATAGAAACTTCTAAATTAATGTGGCTTTTATTTATGTGTTTTACAATGAGATATGCAGTACAGGATAACTGATGGTACTCTAAGGACGTTCACAGCAGCCACCTATACCCAGAACACACACAGGATTTAAGCTACCCTCCCTCTACTGCAAACCTCCAGCATTTTGCTCATTAGCTTTGCAGAATGAGATCTCCGTCTTCCCACAAAAGGCTCAAAGCTACACTGTTATTCCTCCTCCCAAGTTCAGCTATTTAAAATTGGGTAAAGATAACTAATATTAAGATTCGTAAATCTACCTATAATTACTCATTTGTATTCCTAAGTTCCAAAGTCTGCCTATTTTTTGTGAATCAATTTTCCACTTTACCTAGTGAATCAGAAGGCAGATTTCTTGAATTACATTTGGAAGAAGTTGACTCCACGTGACACATATTTGCAACAGTATTTGAGATGCTTTCAGTCTCCTTGAGGAAATAACAGACGGTTACATCCAAACGAACAGACAATGTGACTAGCAGAAGTGAAACACGACAGTAATTCTAGTATTTAGGGTTTAAATACTGAAGTAACAAATTGTTAAACTAAACTTTACTCAAGCTGCAAATGAAATGCTTCTAAAAATACTGGGCTGACAACTGAGAATGCCTTTATGAACTGCTGCTTAAGTCTGACCAATACTTTGGTCAACCAACCAGACTGGAGAAGCAAGTCTCTTCAAGGGGCAGAGGGCAGGTTATGGGGTAGAGGACAGACCAAAGCAGCAGAGGTCACTTAAAAAACATAAATAAACCAGACTTGTATTATGTCTGTGAGCGATTGAGCCAATTTTTCTTTTCAAGACCTCACAAGTGAGATCTTCAGAAAGGGCTCAAAGATCTGATAAACCACAGCCTTTAACTAAATTAAAAGGCCATTAAAAAAAAAAAAATCCTGTATAGGTAACAGTGTAGTTTGAGTATACACCCTTGCTGAATTTAATTCCCATTTATTTCAGTTGATTTTCTGAAGACTGCATTGTGTGTTTATGTTACTTGAGTAGTTAGAAGAAGGGACTCTAATCATTTACAGTTTATCAAGCACAAAGCAAAAGCCTATAGAAGGATATGAGACTTAGCTGTGTCATACATGCATGTATGTCAACAATAGAATGTAAAAAAACAATTTATGCATATGATGTTGAATAAATTTTTGTAATGAGATTTCAACAAAATTAAGTGATACACGCTGTGTTATATAATAATCTTCAGACCGTAACACTACAGAAAAGATTATGAAGTCTATCTGAAAACAACCAGGAACATGGACTGCTATTGCTTGCCTATGACAGAAGCTAATATTTAGTAGCGAGTAAGAGGACAGGTGAGAATGGGAGTGCAAGTAAAGCAGCTGTTAATCCAATAAAAAGCAATATTTAATCCAGTGGAAAAGAAGAACAAGTAAAGGGAAGGGAAGCAAAGAGGGCAAGAAGTATGCTAAGCGTGTTTTTGCACCAATACTGTGTAACGAACGTAACCAGGAGAACACAAACAGGAGAACAAGTGTGTTACAGTAATTCAGAGCAGTTTCAACAGAGTATGAAAGCAACAGCAGATTCTTTCTGCATGACATGTAAACTGAGCCTGGGAAAAAAGCCTACCGAAATCCATGTAAACCAAAACCAAGCTCACCAAACCGTATCTGCTCTCAGATTACAAGCTTGAGTGAGCATTCAAACAGCTATGCTATTCACAAGCTACCAAGCAGCATGCCTTCAGCAGGGGGGACAGCTGAGCTATCAGAACAGACGTATCACAACACATACGCAAGTTCTTGTCATGCATTATTTTGCTAGACACATTTTTACCTTTCTTTCTTGATGGTGCAGTCTTGCTTGTTTTTCACTGTGGTGCATCAGCATCTAGATCATCTACTGTAACTAAACTACTAGCAAAGTCAGAAGGTGATCTAACAGAAAGGAATGTTTGTTAAGTATCAAGTTCTCTTCCATAACGCAGCATTTGACCTCCTGTTCTAGACCTTGAGTTCCTGCCTGTTCCTTCTTGCAAGCTTGTAGATTCCATAAAGATGTTCAAAATATTTACCCACTATCCTCCTGATAATGGCAGTTTTTCCTCACCCCCTCCAAATACGCATATACACACACCTAGAATATGAATGAGCTTTTAAGACTCTTGAAATAAATATGTAATCACTAGCATCTTTTAGGTTTTTCATCTGAGGTCTTATCTCAGAACTTAACTAGACTGCCTCGAGTTCAGTTTGCAGAATTTAATCTAGAGTGGAATTTTACATACAAATGTGAGTCACAGAAGGATATTCTTTCAGAGAGGACTGGAGTTACAAGGATGTTGGTATTAATGACCACTGAAAAAAGAAAAACCCAGGCAGTTGTTACTTCTATACTTTTCAGAATTCATTCAGACTTGCTTTGAATCATAATTAGCTGAAATGACTGAGTTCTGGCATTAATTACATGGAATTATACTTCTGATTTACCCAAAGTAAGCGATCGGACATCAGAAAAAAATAAAGCAGACATCCTGTAAAAACTGGTGATTGGAATAAGGAGTACAGAACAACCAAATACACCAGGGTGCCTGTTTTTCAGGTGAGAGCTGTTTCTTACTCTGCAAATTATAGATACATTCCCTATAGCTGCCATAGCAGAGACTTCTCTGTCCTGCCTACAGACTTGGTGCTGGACTGAATATCTTTAAGGCATCTTTTCCAGCCCAAAGCATGCTACGATCAACTTGAAGAACACAGTTATAAAGCAAGACACATAAAATCCCCTAAAGTAGGCTGTAATCCTTCTAGGAAAATGATTTGGTGGCATCTCATTTTACTTGCTGTTATCAGAAAATTACTTTTTATATGAAGCTACATAAATCACAGGCTTACAAACGTTTAATCTGTCTTAAGACAGTCTTCCACCTCGTCTTTGCTGTGGCTGCTAAGTTACCGTAATCACTTCTGAACTAGGATTGGAATTTGAACAGCTTCCCTGTAGTCCTCAGATGTGTCCCAAAAGATCTACTTTGCAACAAGAAGGTTTAAGACAGGTCAGATCATAGAATCATAGAATGGCCTGGGTTGAAAAGGACCATGGTGACCATCTAGTTTCAACCCCCCTGCTATGTGCAGGGTCGCCAACCACTAGACCAGGCTGCCCAGAGCCACATCCAGCCTGGCCTCAGATCTCTGAGGCTTTCCACAGGCTAGTGCCACCAGTGTCACAACCGCTCCTCTACGGAAATCCAGGCTTTGCAACAGTTTTTGTGCTGAACTATGTGCTGCCCTCTGCAGAAAGCTCTTCCAGTTTACCCTCAGTCCTGAACACAGCAAGCTGCCTTATTGCTCCAGAGCTGATAAAGAATCCATACTGTAAATTAAGATAAATCTAAAGACTGAACTCCGTTCAGTAATTAGGAAGTATATAGTCACTGACCTCTTTCAGTGATGCCAGAAGAGTGGTTTTTATGGCTTCTTCTTGCTTAACTTGGGCCTCTTCTAATTTCTTAACGTCATTACTCAAATATGGTTTAAAATTCATCTTCA
>PPHD01019774.1:1542-13943 GCA_002909625.1 Bambusicola thoracicus
TTTTTTTTTTTTTTTTTTCAATTTTTCTATATTATAAGTAAAAGGAAAATCTTGCCAAGTAACCTCGTGTTCAGAGATAGACAGCAGTTTTAATGCTTTTCTGTAACTCTTGTAATCATATCAGCAACAGAGTTAGGCTTCAGGACAAGCAGTGCCCACTTTCTTCATCTGGAAGAAATGTACACTTGAAAAAGGATTTTAGGGCTGATGAAAGGAGAAAAAATGGAGGAGGAAATATAAGGAAAGACCTCCAAAATGTTATTTGAAAAAGAGTGGCCTGAACCAGTGCATGTAGTAACGCATCTGCATTCTTATTCACAGATGCATGAGAATGTCACCAGTGTCATGGATGAGTGATGACAATCTGATATCAAATCCTAACAGGTTCTGACTAATAGCTTTCAAAATAGTTAGCCAGATGCAGAGCTATTAAAAAATGGAAGTCAGAAATATCAGTGGTTATTTGTGCTTTAATTAGAAATATTTAAAACCTCTCAACTTAGGCTGAGACTCCAGAGCTCACAATCAGTGAAACAGTTTGATAAACAAAGAACTAATTGCATCACTTTGTCAGATATGTTTTTAGTACATTTTCTTCAGGCCAGAGCTGAGCTGAAAACCAAGCTGTCCTCTCAGAAATGAAAACAAGTTTAATCTGAAATCTGTACGAACATTTCCTTTTAAGAGAACCCAAACTAAGTATGATCTGTTTCATCCGCAAGGTTCTCTCTAAAAGGTATGGAAGTCACAGTTCTGATACCAAGCAAGGCTGTGGAACAATGGCAATGATGACTGATAAAAACATGCAGAAATCCAGTGCTTTTTATGCAAGACCATCCTGTCCAGAGAGGCCCAAACCAAATATAGTCCAAACAGGATTGAGATATTTTGATATAATTGACCTAATTCAAGGTCTCCATTGACCTATTTACAACCTTTGCATATTTTTCTATTAAGACAAAAGGCTATCAAACTTAACAGTGGTAGCTAATGCCATTTTATGAAGCAGTAAAATCTCTTAGTTGTCATTAAAGTTGTCTAAACTTGCAATGTTTTTAATAAAAAGGTGCACATGGAGGCAACTGTTAGCTGAAAACATTTTTTTTTCCTCTTTCCACAGATCTCGAGCAATATAAATTTGTT
Organism: Bambusicola thoracicus; assembly: GCA_002909625.1. NCBI lineage: Eukaryota > Metazoa > Chordata > Aves > Galliformes > Phasianidae > Bambusicola > Bambusicola thoracicus. The sequence continues at coordinate 2,686 of PPHD01019774.1, forward strand.
GACAGCGATTTTATAAATTGCACATTTTTTCACATCAGGACAGGATGCCAGATTTCCTTTGATGATGACTATAGTGCCTACTGGATTTATTTTGTTAATTTTCTGGGAACACTGGCAGTGTTACCAGGGAACATTGTGTCTGCTCTTCTGATGGACAGAATTGGACGTTTAACAATGCTAGGTATGGACTTTACTTCAAAAAAAGGAAAAATCCCCAAAATCAAAGCTTTTCTCATGAAGTAACATTTTACCTTTTTAAAGGATATTTCTTTAGTTTTTAACTCAAGTGTATGAGACATTTATTTTGCTACACTGTGTGAATAAAATCTTAGACAAAGCAAAGAAAAATCATTCTTTCAAGTATAGTTCCATTCTCTTTTTTTCCATCTTGTACATAGGTGGTTCCATGGTTCTCTCTGGCATAAGCTGTTTTTTCCTGTGGTTTGGGACCAGTGAATCCATGATGATAGGTATGCTGTGCCTCTACAATGGCCTCACCATCTCAGCCTGGAACTCTCTTGATGTCATTACTGTAGAGCTGTATCCTACAGACAGGAGGTATGTAAAGATACTTCTCTTTTAACCTTGCTATCAGCAGGTATGGTAAGGATAAATGGCTACGTATGAGCTTTACAGCAATAGTGATGTTTTGGATGGACTAAAATCATAGTTTGTCTTAAGAATAATAAGGAAAAAAAAAAAGATTTTTTATCTAATACCACCTAATCAGGAAAATACTGCAAATAGGCTGGGACATATTCTTTGTTCTTCCTTGGGGGGGAAGAAAAAAAGTAAAACTTTCCAGTTTTCTGCCAAATCACAGCATGTTTCTTCTCTTATCACTGTGCTATTTCTTATGTCACTCAGTGGAAGTTTCAAATACAGTGAAAAAAATTTCCAAAGTTTATAAATGCTGGGTGACTTACTGGCAAGCCTGTTTGTCAACACTGATGTAACTGATGTTGGCATTATCCTTTAAGGGAGGAAAACTGTAGACTGGTTGAATATGTTTTCTTTTCATTTCTATTTTCAAAGAACACGGGCCTCTTTATAGAAGAAATTAATATCCATTGTTTTTATTACATCAAAACAACTACACTAGGCTACTCATGAATCCAAAACACCAAGACTTAATAGTAAGCACTACTAGTTTTAGTACCTCAGGGAAACTCCTTCTGCAAGAGCTATTTAATCAGACAAATGCTATGGTATAATTCTAATAAATATCCTTCATAAGTAGTTATTTTGTTGGCATTCCTGAACATAGCAGACACAAGCATTTTCTTAAAGTGAAATAAAGAAAAAGAATTGGAAAACCCATTTATATTAATGGAAGAAAGATAATTCATCACTACTAGGAATGATTATAACTACATTACTGGTTTTTATTCTGGGGTACCTGTATTAGTAGCTAGTGGTTGTTTTTAATAGCTTCTGCACGATATAGGATTGTAGTAATTTTTTCCATGTTTTTCTTTTTTAATAACCTTACACATGCAATAATAACTGTATGGAACCCTAATTCAAAAATATGCTGGTAGCTGAATCATTGGGATATTTTTTGCAGCAGATCAGATTGAAAGCTTATCACTTTATATTATCAGTGTAAACAGACTGATAGGCCAAATCTACCTGATCCAGGAAAATCATTGCTGACATAAACTGAAGGTGAGTTTTCTAAATGTTCTGGTTCCATCATGGCCATTTTTTCCTAGTGGAATTACAAGGAAATGAGCAATTCTGGAAGTCTGTTCCTACCCGTGACTTTTCAAACTGGGGCAAAGATGCTCAATGAATTTCTGTTTTACTATTCCAGTACATACTTTTTCTTTACTCTCAACCAATGAAATGATCACAAAGCAGTTGTAGACTGCAGCTCGAAGATGGTCTAGAAGAAATGTGTGTGGAAGAAGGGCAGTTCATGTTAACATGCACAGGAGACTGAGCAACCCCTACTTTTCCTTATACACAACTCTCCTTGGAAACCAGCCAGCTGTCAAGATACTGGGGGTTAGCCAGTGTCATGCAGGCTATTACAAAAGGTGTTTCACAGATCATACTCCAAACAATTTACAAGAGACTGTACTAGCTTTCTAACAGATAGGGATTTGGTGAGCAATTTGGAAATACATGGTGTTTGTGATATACAGAATACGCTTTTGTTTCCTCTTCATCATCTGCCCACCAAACAGATTTAAGGTTGCTTGAAGATCTTAAGAGATTTGAATTCCATATGCATTCAGAATCACCTGCCATCTGTATTTATTTTAAATATAATGTCTGGATATGAAGCAGTTCAGTTGTTTGTCCTAAGTTCTTGATAAGTGTATAGTTGGAGAAGGGATAGAAAACAAGACTTGTGGGGAGTGCCTGAAGGGATTATGACTCTTAAGTCTGAAGAAGAGGCTTCTGAGGGGAGATGCTGCTTGCCGCAACTGTCTGAGAGGAGGCTGCAGCAAGGTGGGTGTAGGCCTCTTTTCTCAAGTTACAAGTAATAGGATGCAAGGAAACGGCCAGGTTGTGCCAGGGAAGGTTTAGATTGGACATCAGGAAGAATTTCTTCATGAATAAGGGGGTTAAGCACTGTAACAGGCTGCCCAGAAAAGTGGTGGAGTCCCCATCCCTGGAAGTATTTAAGAGAAGTGCAGACATGACACCCAAAAGGTATGGTTTAGTGGCGGGACTTGGTACGTCTGGCTGAGGGCTGAACCTAATAATCTTGAAGGTCTTTTCCAAGTTAGATGTTTCTATTATTTTATATTTTATGACACTGTAACATAATTTTAGCTTGTAAGTTCTTTATAAACCCTGAGTTGATTTCCACAATGGCTAAAATAAGAGACTTCAAGACTGTAAACATGTTGAGTGGTTTTCAGACAGATGAAGAAGTTGTGTTAGAAGGTAGAAGATATATTACAAATATAAATCATAGGTAGGTTTCACTTTTCCAGTTAAAAAACACTTGGTAGTATTGAAGATTAACATATGACATTATTTAATGTGTTAGGTACTTTTCAGTACACAGATTTTAAAGCACACCAGTGATGAGAAGCCACAAATAAGCCACTTTCTAGTAAGCAAGAAATTTATTCAAGCTGCAGTATTATCTCATAGGTTGTCTCATCTTTTGTCTCATCTTTTATCTTCTCTTCTTAACGGCCTATGCTTTTCTGGATTGACCGTCAACAGATTCTGGAGTCTTTGGTCTGTTGTAGCCCCCTTGAGAGCCAAACCATACTGACCCATAGCTCTGAAAGCCCTGCTCTATGCAGAATTATTAAACTTCTTGGGAACAGTTTTGCGTAGAGTGAGTTTCTTCTCTTTGGCAATGGAGTGATTTTCTACTCTGTTGTAAACTTTCTGTATTTTCAGAGTGCTCCTTTGAAAAGAGAGGATGCAGAAATTTTGGCACTGAGGAGAAAGATAGTGCTGCCAAAATTGACTCTAGATGCCAGATCTGTCACCTGTAGGACCTGGTATCACAGTCCCTTAGCATTTTAGAAGGGAGAATGGGCTCAGAGTATAACTTTCACTGTAGCTATAAGTATTCAACACTTCAGCAACACAAACTTGAAGGTGCTAAGCTGAGCAGCCAGAAAATGTGAAATGCATATTAATGACTATTCAGTTAGCTTAAATGATTTGCTAGCATCATATAGAAATTCTGTGGCAGAAATAGGGATTGTGTACTTTCTCCTGAGAGCACTCGGCTACCTTATCCTTGAGACTCTGCTTTTTCATCATACAGACCCAACCCAACAGTACCCCTTCCAACTTCTGTAACATGTGAGGAAAATCAAGTGTCCTTTACTACATGATTCACGTTTTATCCCTCAAGCTGTCTTTGTTCTGCACATTGGCAGAGTGATGTGGAAAAAAAAATATTGTAGGATGAGGTAACTATAGATTGTGCTGTAACGTGTGTGCCCAAGGGGCTTGAAGTAACACTGCATATTTTCCTAGCTCTGCCCATAATGCAAATATGAGTAGAAGGGAGTTAAAATTTTCTGAAGAAGTAACATTTAAAAGATTGTTATCACTTTAAGATGCAATCGTTTTATTCATATGAATGTACACTGTTTTCCTGTGAACTAATTTGGGAAGCAGTAACTTTATAAGCCAAGACTCCGGTCCAGGAATGGACACTACAAATAAATTCAAATCTTGTATCTCCCACAAAGTAAATCAAGGTCAGACTGCATCAGATAATCAACAATTCATCAGTTTTATTAAGGCTGCCAGACATCTGGGTTTGAATCATGGCCAGGAATATTTAGAATTCAAGATGTGCTATAAAATGATTTCATCCTGTTTTGCCTGCTTTTATACCTCTGAAAGAAGTTCATAAGAGTTTGGTCATGATTAAGAATTAAGTCACTTATCTTCAGTTCATTATATTTAGCTTTTTCTTCCCTTCTGAAGTCCTGAGAATCTATCCCAAGAGAAATAAACCCTATTCTCAAACTGTCTTAAGTCCAACTTTTTATTCTTCTGGTTGTCAGAAGAGAAGTTTTCTATTCATTTGAGTCATAACAGCAGTCATTAATCTACTGTAGACTGCTTGGCAGCTATTTTCTACCGCCATCCTGTGGAAGTGGTTCAACTGCACTTTGCTGAAATTGAAAGGTGGTATTTTTGAGGTAAGAAATGCTGCACCAATGAAGTTCCTTAGGCAACTGTAAGGGAAGAAGGTACATTACCTAGTTTTATTTGCACACTAAATGCTGTAATTGGTAAGCCAATGATATGCATCTGTGTACTGAATTTTAAAAGATTAAAAAATGTTTTATCAGTAGAAAATCATCAATATCACATTCAGAAACTCATTGTTTTTGTAACATTTGCGTATTATCAACCCCCACAAAAATGCTATTCTGAGTCAATTGTAAAGTGGTGGGTAGGTTGAGTGCTAGCTCTGGCAAGAAGGATATCAAATGCCCATGTTATGTATATTCAGTAGTACTCTATTGCAGGAAAACAAAGTTTTGAGGTGCTCTCCATAAGCAATGGAAAAGTGATTTCAAACTATTTTGTTTAGACATACAAGCACCTGGTCTAAGAAGGAGCATACATGGCAATGAGGAAGCAATCTCTTTTAATCTAAAGGCTTGGATAATCCTTCTATTTTTAACTTTGGATTCTTGCCATTTGTTACATGGGGCTTAGGTGAAAGGAAGCTCAGTGTTTTTCTCTGTCTCAGCTTTCCCACCATCTGACGATAAAATACATTTGCTAAAATTCTTTTTCTCTAACACTTAGCTTTCTACCAGACCTGACATTTTTACAGAACTTTCATATTTTTCTTTAATATTAATACTAAAATATCTCTATTTTTTTTGTTTTTAACCTTTTTCTCCCTGTTTGTGATAAAGTCGTGGTTGGAACTTGATGATCTTTGAGGTTCCTTCTAACACAAGCCATTCTATGATTCTATGAAGTCTTACTTACCACAGCCTTTCCTTCTATGAAGTCTTACTTACCACAGCCTTTCCTCTGCCTGTTCCTCCTTCCTATTCCTATTCCACTCTCTGGCACCCTACAAGATTTATCAGCTGGGAGCTCCTTATCTGTTAGGAGCTTCTCCCCTTTCTTGACCACTTCCTCCAGGTACTCTTCTGATACTGAGCTTTGTCTGGCCTGGAGGTACCAACATGTCTGCGATAGACACTTGATAACAGGCTTTGAAAGTATACTTACTTCAGAAGCGTGGTTCTTCTCTACTCCTTTCAGCACATCTCCCAGTGCTCCTTTGAACTATGTCTCCAAAAGTCTTAATCATTCCTCCTCTGAGGAAAGGATTTTCAAGGAATTGCTGCAAACGCGTTCCTTGCAGGAAGGTTCTCAAGCAAGACTAAAAAAGTCGTGTGCTTTCAGACAGATCTTGCTGGGTTATACCACCCTGCAGCAGAGCATGTCAGTTTGAAGATGATGACCTCTAAAAGAAAAACTTTTGGAAGGTAATATTAACTAGTCTTCATTAATATGTCTTAATTCTACCCTGCAAACATCCTCCTAACTAAATCAAGAATTTGACAACATACTATTACTTTAAATGATTCTGAAGTTGAAGAAAAGACAAACTAGTGACATGATGACTGTGGACACATGCACTGTTTGCTTGAGGAAGTTTTCTTCCTTGCTAGGTTTACTTTTTCAAACTTAAAAACAACAACAAAAAAGAATGTTTTTGTGAAGAATCTTGATAAACCGCTCAGTTGTAACCTAGATCTCAGTTGGAAGCAAGTTTGCCTGCTTCAGGTTGATTCTCTGGTATGGTCTTAAGGGTCTGCAGTAGCAGACATTTGTCATATATACTTCCTAGGAGTACATAGCATATGAGTAGAGGATTTCCATTTCTTTACATAGTCTCAGTATAATAGCTAGGTAACCATTTAGTCACTCAATCCATTAGTATTTATGTTAATATTTTCTATTTAGACTGGAGGCGTTTTTCCTTCTAATAGCAATGCTTAAAATTAACAATGTGGAAATACGGTTTTCTAAAAAAAAGCTTTTGTCCTCCTGAATGCTATTATTTTGTCCCAGTGAACACACTGTGAGCTTCACATATTCCTTCTCCCTTTTACTTCTTGAGATTTGAGAAATGTTAGAGATTCTACCATTGTACAGATGATCTTGTTAGAACATCTTTCCTAGGACAAGATTATTCTTGCAACAGTGAATCATGCAGTCATGTCATAACAAATTTTATTAAAATGATAGCACTTTGTGTAATACATTCACAGACTTGTGACCAAATATTATTAAAATCACACTCTACAAAGCAAAAGCCCTGCTGAGTTGCCCATACTATGCTTTCTGCTAATAATCTATTTCCTTCCCCTTTTTTTTCAGAAGATTCTCAAGGGTCTCCTGTACCAAACAAGGTTTTTTTAAAGCCTCGTGCTCCTTGCTCTTAAGAGATAGCTAATCAATATTATTACAGCCTTTTGAAAAAGTACTCACTGAAAGTGTGTACTACCGATAAGAAATCCATTTCTATTCAGTACCCTATGATGCTCATCCTTCTGTTTTAGTAACCTCTTTCCAAATAGCTCTTGAATGGCTTCCAACCTTCTGTCTACCAACCCAGCATGTTAGATGTTACTGAATTTGCAGCTGCAGGTTTTGCTATTGTGTAAAAGTACAAAGTCATTATTTCCCCCATTTTGACTTCTGGAGGGCAGAATAAATTTGTCTCCATAAAATGCTGCCGCAGTAGAAGCAAGATTTCACATTAAAAAAGACCAGGTACAGATTTCTTGTTGGTTTTACTTCTGTGCAGTGTATTGGGCCTATGCTGATTTATTCCACTCAAGATTTGTTTCAAAAGCTTTTAATCTTACATACACACTTAAATTTATTCTATTTCTTTTCTTTTAGGGCAACCGGCTTTGGCTTTTTGAACGCACTATGCAAAGCAGCAGCTGTACTTGGAAACTTGATATTTGGTTCCCTTGTTGGTATCACCAAGGCAATTCCTATTCTCCTTGCTTCTACTGTTCTAGTATGTGGAGGTCTGGTAGGACTTCGACTTCCTGACACAAGAACCCAGGTGTTGATGTAACAGGAAAAAGCCATTTACTGTTTCTTTGTTTCTTTCTACAAATGTCAGCTCTCCTGTTTGGTGGTGCAAAGGCTTCAGATTATTAATGCTTAGTTGAGTGTTCAGATGGCAGAAGCCAAACACAGCTGTGTGAAGTGGCAGAAATCTAAAAACTACTCTGAAAATTTTAGATTTCTCTTCCCTTTGCTTGCATACTTTGCTATTTAAAATCATTTCACTTAACTTCAACAGCAAGGCTACCTCCAAAAACACTTCCAATGGCATGTCCAGGAAGATAAAAACCATACTGATAATTTGATACTTAAAATGCAAGCAGTCATATTTCTTAAAAACGTGCTAAATTTGGCCATGGCCCTATGAGCTCTTGTAGCAGTGCAAGTCAATTACTTAGCAGAGAATCTTGTATGTATCAGTGCAGGCAACAGTAATTGGGAATCTGTGCAGACTGCATCAGTACTGAAAATACTGAACTTCAATAGCAAAGCTTATTAATAAAAACTTCTACATTTTAAACCAGAGGCCTGGACAAAAGCATCAGTGCCTCTTCGTTGGGAAACGGCTTTAGGTAGATTCAATCTAAAGCAAAGCTTACCGGCTACACCCCATATTCGTGGAGAAGAAGGCAACAGCTGTTCTGGGGAGATGAAAGGCCCAACATGAGTTAGGATAATGAGATTAATAAAATAAGCACTTTCACTCTTCAGTGCTAGTCCTCCAGGAAAAAAAAAAAAAAAAAAAAAAATTTTTCTTCTAATTTGTGGCGTCTGGAGTATTTTTGCCATTTTAAAACAGAGAACGTATCTTGTTCCAGATGTGAGTCAATGCAAAATACAGTATTTACACTATTGCAAGTACGAATCAAAGAAAAATCAAGCCAATGAACTGTATAAAGAGCAAGATGTCAGAAAAGTTTGCTTGGTATTCACATTTTTGTTTGATATTTACACTTCAAATACAAGTTTCTTTGTCAGAGGATACCACCTACTAAATTTAGTCAGCTCATAACTTCAGCATAATCTAATTAAAATCTCTCAAAACTTTTTTTATATTAAAACAAAGAAAAGCAATAATAAAAACACCTGAATTAATTTCATAGCTTATACACTCCTTCACGTAACCATTTACTCATGATTTTTAATATCCTAGCGATACATTAGTGTTTAATGCTAATAGCTCTCTGAAAAGCCATTAAGAAAAAAACAATGTCAAGGCTGCAGGGATTGGTCATAAGACCAAATGTAAGTATGGCAAGTAAATTGTAATAAATAACTTTCTTATAAGCCATATGCTACGAATTGTTTCAGATCGCAATAAAACTATCCCCACCAGTTCTACTGCCCTGTAAAATGCTATCAGATCTCTTTAAAATGTTAGTGTTCAAACTTAAATGTAGATACAGTGGATAAAGGGAGAAGACTCCCCTGATGCCAGAAATTGGCTTTGCTTTCAGTGAAGGTAAGACCGTTTGTTCGGCTGATGACCTAGCTATATTTTCAGTTTTCAAAGAATAACTTTCATATACATCATAAAGGGAAATTTATCAGTGCTTTTTTTAATTATGTCTCACTGCTTTTATGAGGTGACTGAATAATTGCCAAAGAAATCAGGCTTTCAGATAAGGTCTGTATAGTAAGATAGATTTTTTATGATTTTTTCTCTTTCTCCTATGTGGGAAGTAGTAGCATCTATCCCTGCATTTTGTCAATTGTCATCTTAGTTATTTTGAATAAGTAAGTAGAAGATGGCCCAAACAAGGCCATCCGTTACATTTAAAGTTCACTGCTTGATTTACTGAATATAGAGGTTTCAGTTTTGAACTAATTCTTCTGCATTGTAACACCAGAAAATGAGCCCAAGATGGGGTTTCTGCTGCTAACAAATGAGTAAAGTGGCTAAATTAAAAGAACAACGGTACCAAAAACTCATGGCCATTTTCTTGATGTTGATAATTGTATAGCAAAAATTTTATTGTTTATTTTACAATATAAACAGTCCAAACTTCCCAGATAAAATATTTTATAATTAGATCTTATTTTAACATGTCTTTTAAATTTCTAAAATATATTTCAGAAAGAGGAAGAGGAATTATTTTTCACCAAGTTCCACAGTAAGAATAAAATTCTGGCCTTAGAATAGCATCTGTGGCTTTTGTCCACTAGTCAGAATCCTTATAGTATTTCAAGTCTATCCTTCCTCATAAGAATTATACTTGCTTTTGGCTGTATTTCTCTGTGCCCTTCATTAGTTACATGTGCCCACTTCCTTGTATTTACTCCGCATCTTATTTGAAATCTGAAGCCTCTGTACATGTCTGGAGTGAACCTCAACAGCAGTGATAAAAAATTAGTTGTCTTGTTATGCACTGTACTCTTCAAATTCTGTCCAACTCTGTACATAACACTGAAGAACATCCAGACCATGCCATATGATCACTGTAAAGGAAATGGGCCATATGACAATAAGATTCAACGATAAATGTGAATGCGCTAAAATCTCACCACTTTAGAAATTATGCTGTTTGCAGTGTTGGTTCTTGTCCTAAATCTTGGCCACATACTAGTCTGGGACTGATCTGAAGTAGGAAAATGAAAAAGGAGAACAGTGTGTAGAAGAAAGGTGAAAAAGCAAGCAAAAGAGAAGAGCAATGCAAAATTCCACAAATATTTCCTACATATTAAACAAAAGTTAAAGCTATAATCTTCCTAGCTGGTGAGCCAGTTTGCTCAACATATTTGAAACTGTGTGTGAGCCAGCATGACAGCTGTTTGCACAATTAAATGGTTTGGTGTTGAATGCAGTGAAGATCTATCCCATGAAGACAAAAGGAGGGAATGCAATTTCAAACTATTAGTACTTGGTTAAATACTTATAATCCACAATTTGGAATGGAAAAAAAATGATCTGGACACAAATATTACTTAGGTTAAACAAAGAAGTGGTTTCTCTTTTCTGAATTTGTCTTTTTTGCAGTTTCCAAAGTGATCTCAGGTAATAAATACTGGACAGTATGAATTTTGCTTCCTTTCTAACCCCCATTCATCTATATCTCACGCAAAGAGTCACATAGTGGTCAGTGTAGATTCCTGACGAACCTATAATTAAGAGGTCGTTTGCATATATTTTCAAAAGAGAATAAAATATATTGCCTTACATGGCAACAAAACTGCTGCACACACACAGAAAACCCAACTTATCAGTGTTTGTCAGAGCTACCAGACACACATACACTGCCTCTTTGTACATTTTGGTTTCTGAACCGACAGACCACTAATTGGAAAATTCTTTCGGTCTGAATTGAAGTAGGATACAGGAATTTGTGCCTTACCTCTGTAAGGTGAAATACTTATGCCAGCAACAGTAATGACGAAAAGTACAACGGCTCCTAAAGACAGAGAAGACTGATATCATTTATAATGGTATTTACCATAATGGTCACTGTTTTTAAATGTGAAAACTGATTTTTGCCAAATACATTTTATTAATATTAGTTTTATTAATGACAAGTTGTTTCACAGAAAAGCTTGACTTAACAGAGTCTTTTTTCTTGAAAGCATATTATTCATTGTTTATGAGGGTGGACAGTGATAGGACAAGGGGGAATGGTTTTAAAGTGAGACAGGGGAGGTTTAGGTTAGATATTAGGAGGAGGTTTTTCACACAGAGGGTGGTGACGCACTGGAACGGGTTGCCC
>PPHD01019775.1:0-13943 GCA_002909625.1 Bambusicola thoracicus
AAGGAAAGGAAAGGAAAAACAGCAATATTTGGCACGTATGCAGTGCCTTCTAGTAGAGAATATCAAAATATCATACAAAGTTATAATACTTTTATTTCTAAAGAGAAAAGAACAGGAGGAGACCTGGACAGGAAATGTGTGCGTGAACAGCAATTTCATCTGGAGAGAAGAGGCAGCATGTAGTCCACCTGGTTACAAATCCCTTGTATCAGGTCATCATATTGCCCTTTTCTCTAAAATTGTCAGCAATTTAAGGGATACTATTTTACAGATAACCTCTCTAAATCAACTCAAGAAGGCTGCTCTTAGAACTAAATTGCATACTAAAGTCCTAGTCCTAGACCTTGGTACTTTATTCTGTGCACTTTCATGGGTGAATTTTTATGCCCACTCAAAATACAACATCAAGCTCAGAAGTCTGTCTGCTCACAGAAGAATGCAGGACTGTTGTTGACTCATATCTCCCACACAGAACTATGTCCCCCTTCCTTCTTGTTTTCTTTTTAATCTAAAATAAAACATGCCTGAAAATTGATTCACTCTGTGGGTAATATCTTTGGGTAAAACTGGCTTGCTTCCTTGTCCTTGGTGATGCGGAATTATTGGGAATTCTTAAGGTTATTTTAAACAATCAATATAGACATAATAATGAAGAGATTCCATTTGCATGGGCTATCACTAACACCGAGCGTGGAGTGCTCAAAGAGGAAGACTCACAAAAGCATAAATGTTCCACAGGAAATTCTAACACATCTGCTCAGTACTGAAAAGCGAGCATTTTAGTCCAAAGCACTAGAAAGCATAGACAAGTGCATTTTTGGAAGCAAAACAAATGCTGCTAATTTAAGAAAATACTATGAAGCACACAAAGACTGTACAATACCATATGTTGCACAATGCATCTGGTAATCAATTTAGTCCACGTGCCAAATTTACTAGAAGCCCAAATAGGCTTAAGTTCTTTATTCAGAAATTCAAAAAGTAAACCAGAAACATTATAAACATACTGCACTCACAATTAGGGGGAAAAAAGTGGATTTTTCTTTTCAGTTACATAATACAAATAAAAATTAATCTCCTAAATTATATCCCATAATGAATACATGCCCAAGCTTCACTTTTGATCAACAGCTTTCACAGCCTCATAGTTTTAAGACATGGTCTGTTACCCAGAATAAAAGATAAATGTGATTTTTAAATTATTTTACATTCAGTGTTTGTTTCTGTTGTAGAGGTTTGGTTTGAAGTCATGAAGGTTTTATGCTGTCTTTTGTGATTCCATTCACAATACACTACTGAAGATGTCAGCAAACACAGCTGTACAAGAAACCTTGCATGTGTTGCTGTCCTAAATCAAATATGGATCTGCACTTACAGTATTAAAAATACAGTGGAAATCCCTAATATAAGTGGACAGTATCACCTATAAAGCCAAAACAAATGGAGTAGGATAATAGTTTTCAGATTTGGGTTACAGTGTCAATGCAGAGACTCAAGCTGTACTACCTCACCAAGCCAGGTCTTGCTTGCCAGAGCATGCTTGTCAATATTTAGCACCCAGGGAGCGTGTCACGAGCCTTTGCAAAAACTAGCTTAAATACAAAATACTATAGCAGCTGCTGTGATCCTTTTCCTAACACTGAGATTAAACTGCTGAAATTTGTTTTGAGCTTTTTAAACTGGACAATGTGTGTGCCATATACCTACTGTAACAAGAATATGAGAAACGGCATTAAGGGATTGCAATACTGTTATTAGGGTTTGTTAAAATATAGAAAAACACCAGATACTTTACATTAGCTGACTGAAAGATATTTTAATGTTAAGCACACAATATCACTTTATCTGGTGACATCAGATTATAAAATGGAGTATGCTAAAACCAGAAACATCTGTGTTTTTAGGAAAAAAGTGCAATCCGTGCCACAAAATGATGAATCACAAACTTGTTTAAAAAATGCAAGCCCAAACTATCTAAGGCATTTGATGGGAGTACCTAAATTAGAAATATAAAAACCTGATGAATTCAATGGAGAGAGAAAGGACCCCAGCCCTGAGAATGCCCATCCCCTCCATAGCGACAAGGCAGAAGAACAAGAGCAGCTTCCCAGACCCATGCCTGTTTCCTGGGCTAAATGAGGAAAAGGTGTAAGCAATCTCTTCATTCTTTCAATAATCTTGATTATATCAAGTAGCAGGCACTCTTAAAATAATTCTTAGGGAACAACCAGCTCCTCCTTGGAAGTCTGAATTCTTCAAATCCCATCTTTTGTGACTTCTGAAGAAGCTCCTTAATTTAAAAGAAAAAGTAGCTGATTCTTAAATAGCCTCATCTGGTAACACCTTCCCTGAAAGTACTCCTGATAAACAGAATTTATCAGGGACTAGAATGAGAAGATTTATCTCAGTACTCACTACTAAAATCCAAACAGCTCTTGAATGGGCATATATTCAAAAATCAGTTAAAATGCTGCCAAAGCTGGTGTAATCAGTACACAGGCATCCGATTTAACATTAATGGTGTAAGCATAACAATAAGTGACAGGGAGTAAGATAAGCTGAGCCCAGCCAAAATGTGGACTGGAATAATCATACATACTTCTGAAAAACAGTATGTCACTCAGGAGGGCCATGAAACATATATAAACGGCCAGACACAACCATAGCACAGTTAACTACATCCTCACTGGCAGGCCAGCCTGTGGAACAAATGACATTTTTCTCCTTAGTCTTAGCTGTCAAAAATGAAGTTCTTCACAGCATCAGCCTTACCTCTGTGCTGAGTCAGGTATGATACCACGAGTTTATTGCCAGACCTCACTGGCATTAAAAACACCTTCCCTGCACACCTGCCACATTTGCACCACAGATTTGGGCATCTCATTCCAAAACAATGTATGCTGAGTGAGAACTCAACAGTTCTCACTCAGCTCTCACTTAAACTAAATAACGGAGGCTAAATCCCTCATTCAAAGCATCTTTTAGGATTTAGAAAGGACTTAGCAAAGATGGTCATATATTACATGTTAATAGGGAAGATGTCTGCAATTATCTGGCAACATAGATATTGTGAATAGTTCATAAATCAGAAAAACAAATTACTACAGCAGACTTCCTAAAAGATTTTGCAGGAGATATTTGTATGTACTGTTTGCAAGCAGGATATTTGTATATCTCCTTTCATGCAATGACGTACATGCATGAAAATACACATTAAAATGCAGATCTTTTACCTGACTACTATACATTGGTTGCATTCTTTTGAAACGTAAAAAAAATAAAAAAGAAAATAAAAAAAAGATAGTTTTGAAATACTTTTATAATTTTTTTTCACAATAACCCATGAGGGGGAAGAAATGCCCACTGAAATAGAAACCCAGGTTCTATTCACTTAAACAAATCTGCTATAATTTGTGTTCTGCATTTTATATGTGACGTTGACATTAGGATTTATTCATCATTTGAGTAGGACACTAAAAATACAGAATGTTAGTAGGATTTAGATGAGTAAAGATATATTCACTATGGTGAGTTCATCATAAATCATAGCTAACCGGCATTGTGAAGGTTTCTCCTGTGTGGAAGCAGGACAGCAGCAATAACTGTTTAAGTATGTCCTTTTTGCACAGCTGGATGTAATGCAAAGCTCTGGGTTTAGCTGTTCCAAAGATCTACTCCCCTTCCTCAAAATCCCTCGTATCTGATTGTCAGAATATCCTGCGACTGGATTAACCTAGGCAAGTGCAGTTTCATGTCACCTTTCTCATGAAACCTTCTCTTCAAAACACTTCCTTTTTGAATTCTAAAACTCATCAATCCAGGGTTTTGAAGGTAGCGAGAATAACGGGAACTCCAACACCCACACAGTGATGCTTAAGACACTGGGGCTACCAAAGCTACTGAGCAAGGCGGAGGAGCCAGCATACAGCATACAAGTTGGGGTGTACTGTCCAGAGCAGTGATATGAGACAGTAGTCAGTTGGCCTTTCTTGCTGCCCCACAGGAGGGAAGGATGAACAGCATTAACTTCATGTTAACAGATGTTAAATAAGAAGACATTTTACTACTTATTTGTTAGCTCATATTTTGATGTTATATGTATTGCAAAATCTTTATTTTCCAACTAAATCAACCCTGATTTAGATACAAAGTAGAAAGAAAAGTGGCAGAAAAGACAATTATGAGCCCTGCACAACAATGAGCAGGTAGCTTCTACCACCAACATATCTTCACATAAATTTGGAACCGGTTTCCTTTGTCATGTCTTTCCTTCTGCGTCCTATATTGAAATTCACTAATGTCTCGTAACCTGTACTCACATCTGAATCTATTGCGTAGCTAATGCTGCAGCAAAGCTTTGCAACTTGAACACTGCCAGCTAAAATAACCTTCTTGTGCTCTAGACCACCATCATATGTTTAACCACTTAGAATTACTGCTTCTATATAAAATGTTTTTCTGTACTGTCTGCAGTATTTAGAGCAGAAGGCTAGACCTAAGTCTGACTTGCATGACTGCCAGAGACTAGCCAGTGTGCCAGAGTCATCCTTCTTCCCGCTCACTGGGTAGCCACGGAGATATCATAAGGCACTCAGTTCCTGCAGGTTATGCACACTTTTATAGTGAGCAAAACTTTTTACTACGCTTAGGTCCATTCTCTGAAAGCAGATATGCCTTTCCATTGTATGAAAGACTTTAGAGTTGTACTGCATGCAACCAGAGTCTCTGGACCTTGTTCAAGCTGTGTTTGGGAATTAAAATACATTTTGACTTCATTGTGATTATCCATAGAGAGAGGTGAGAAAGATCAGTCTGAGAGAGCTGCTGAGACTTACAAACAAACTCAGCATTGAGACCTTTCTCTATTTTTATCATTTTATTATCTATTTGAAATTATTGTTAATACTTTAATATTTGTGTTAGAATAAACTGAAAAGTACTTAAATGGCAAATATTTTTCCAATAAATAATTTATTAAATTCTTTAAATTATTATACTTAAATAACTTTCAATATGAATTGTATTTTTATGAGACAAATACATCTTTTTTTTCAGTACAGTGATCTCCTAAAGATACAACATGAAAATACACTGAGAGATAATTTTGTGAGCAGTTACTAAAAATTGGAAGAGAGATAACATTCTCTCCTACACCTGGCAGACATAGAAAGACAGTCAACCAGCGCTGACAAAGACTGCCAACAGGTTCAGTCTTGATATTAGCAGTCCTCATTGGATCATAGCATGCATGCGGTACCTTCATCTCTACCCATTACTGCAAACAAATTTAAATTTAAGTATCTGTACTACCAGCTTGCTTTAAAATGCATTCATTTTTCTCTTAATTTATCAGTTCATTTCCACTCTTTGTTAATCAGACTATGTCTAAATGGCTAACTGCACAAGCATTCTTTGCTTAACCATGACAATCTCCACGATTATATGAACTTTTCCAATCCTTTCCAGTCGCATCTAGTTGCGTGCAGAATACAACCACAAGCTCTTTCATCCATGCTTGGACAAGCTAGGCCATAGTTTTTCTCTATTTTTTTCACCATATTACATCTGAGTAAAATTTACAGGTTTATCTGAATCATCATCTGCATGAGCCTTTGGTAATCATCAGTAAGATTTGAAATCCTAATGGTTATCTATTCATAAAAACAAACAAAACAAACAAACAAAAAAACCCACCACAAAACACATTCTTTTGGGAAATTAATTGTTTCACTTGGACATATTACATATGAGCTTTAATGTAAATGGCAAATCCTGCGTGTTCAACAGCAGTGGTTTTAAGATTAACCAAATTACAGCCTATTAAAGCAGCAGAATATACCTGGTTACATTTTAGAACACTGTACTGGAAATGGTTAATGATGATTTGATGGTTTTCTAGGAGTTTTGAACAAATACTAGATATTAGTCTGAGAGCAATGCTGGAGTTTTCTGTCTTATGCTCGGGGATTCAGCCAACTAACAGATACATTTGGTGAAGAATCTCATTCTAGTCATGCCCTCCCTTCCTAATTTCCCTTTTCACTGTTTTGTCGTCTTTGCCTGTTCCTCAGGGAACTGAGTGATTGATAGCCTAATCCAATGACTGTATTACAGCTGCCTCAACTTGGACTCTTTTCCTTATCATTAGCAGTTAGCCTATGGTTAAATTCACAGCTCACTGCTTGGTACAGCCCCTGAGATTTAAGGGTCTGGCCTTTAGAAAATATTTAACATAAAATTGAAATCTTGACATACTGAGAATTCAGTTCTCTGCAAGGCTTCTTTAATTAATCCAATGTACTGTACCATTGTTCCATATGAGACTGTGACATGGTGAACTGTTACTGAAGCTCACAGAGATGTGTAATTCTAAATTAAACACTCACTTACATGTACCTACACTGCATTTGTTTCCCAAGTACATGTGCACAAATGTGAAAATTTAAATGCAATTTATAACAATAATAAAACACAACCCAATTACATTTCAGGAGTAAAGACTTTTCATTCATTTCAAGCTCAGAATGAGAGATTTTCAAACTAAGGAAAGAAAACATGGCTTTGTTTAAAACCTTTGTGCAAAGACCCACGCTTCATTCTTTTTCAGGACTCATTTAATCTTTTGGCAAATGAAATCAATTACGATCATTTTTAATCAAGTACAAACGGCACCTGTGCTAGAAGTGTAAAATGTTTTCTTTGTGGGAAAGAAACTGGCTCAAAAATACTAAATGCAGAGAAAGCGTGCTTAGTTCTCTGGCCCTATCTGGAAAATAATACTTATTTATAAATAGCTATGGAAGGATGTAGACCTTGATCTATGCTGTAAACCTTTGCCCTACTTCCAGTCAGTCAATGAGCTGCAAGCTTCTATGAAAATGGCAGCTGAGTCCCAGATGAAAAATTATGCATCTCATAAACTGCTATTCTGCTGAAATGTCAAGCTATGGCAGGGCTGTACCTCAAACTCAGCACTTGGCATTTTCCTTCTGTCTGCTTTGTTGCCATGAAGCAAACATGAACAGTGAGGATTTGTGTAGGGCAGGTAGCAGGCGAGCTCCCTGTCAAAAATCTATTATTAGGGCTCTGATCTCTTCTGCACAGACCAGTGACGGCAGAACACTAAGAGAAATCAGACTGCTGCAAGGACACCACAGAAAACAGAGGAATCTTTATGAATACTGACATAATATATGCAAATAGAGGCTTTTAATGGCTGAGCTACATTTAAAAGAAATAATAAACCAAAATTAAAATTGTACTATGACATATACTTGATTTTTTTGTTCCCATCCAAACTGTTTTATAAATATATGTTAATATAAATAGCATTTAACTCTCAGTAAATATTTACACTAAACAGAAGTGTATACGCACATATATATTTTATTTCCAATGATGGGCAACTTTTCACGCTCTTGCAATGACCAAAATCAACAGAGCAGTCACTGAGAGAACTGTGATTATGACAGTGAATACTGTTGGTTGTTGTTTTTCTTTTTTTTTTTTCTTTTTTCTTTTTCCCACTTTTCTTTTAAAAAGCAGCTATTATTATTATATTGTTAGATTTACCTCTTTCAGTATGAATCATACATTTCAGATTATAACATATGCTCCTACTAATAATGTCAATTATTCATATAATGTATATATTTTGATTTATGAAATAACACCAGAAAATATTCCCTTAAAAGTCACAAATGCTGTCTGATAGTATTTTTTGTGTGTTTTGGTTTATTATTATTTTTGAAGAGACAGCTTCACCAACACGCTTCAAAAGTAACTGAAATTAACAACCTCCACTGATTTTCAACAATTATACTTTCCTACATTTAATTATGGAATCTGCTATCTGGCTACATTCCTTCTGACCTCTCTTGGGGTCAGCTATGTGAACAGAACACAACTTTCTGAATCTCTCTTGTTTTGGAAAACATACAAACATGCACATATTAATATGCTGTACCATATATCTATGCAAATAATGTCAAAATGCTACAGCACATAATAATTGGACAAATCCATAACAGCACATAGGCATGAGTTGTTTGAACTATTACTGTAAAGTACTGCAACATTTTTGCAACGGAGCATTAAAAGGATACAGAGAGAGTGCACAGCACAGAGATTTGCTTTTAACCTAAGTTTTCTGCTAAGTCCAGTGTATGGTTTTATAAATTTATCCCCTAAGGATCTGGCTTCCAGACAAAAACAAAGAAACAAACATGTGACAAAGAAGAACAAAAAAAACATGGAAATTCACACAGGAGCTCTATATTGCTTGGAATAGATATCCTATAGCACTGCAATGTGATGCGTGATATAAAACACATCTGCAATATGGGAGCATAGTATGAATGCTCACAAAAAAAAAGCTTTTTAAAATTAAAATAAATTTAAAGGAAATAAATGTTAGAAAAGTGCGTAGCTGCTGACAGTATGTCAGCATTTCTCTGGGAAACCTGGCATCCTGCTCTAGTACCTAAAAAACACATTTTCAAAATCATTTATATTTATACCAATGAAATAATCTCTTTCAGAGACGGTGATCATTATTCATTGTGAGGATAAATAACAGCATTAGCTTCTTTTTAAGAAATGAATACTCTATATTGCATGCATACAAGAACTCAGGGTAGAATCTAATGTATTATATATTCTCAAACCTGAAATACTGCTGGGTCAATTGTAAAAGCTCCTTAATGGAAATCAGACGATGCCTCTAATTCTGCAGATATGATAGTAATACAGTCTGGGGAGCCATATCTTAATTGCAATGTTTTTCTTTCATTCCAAGGGCTTATTTCCATAGCTGCGTTTTGGAGGGTTTATCGGGACATTTCCACTTTTTCAGTAAGGAGTACTTCCTGGAAACCTATAAAAAATGGATGAACACCAGGCCCCTTTAACCACAATGTCCTCTCATGCAACGGGTCCACAAAAATGAGAAGGGCTACTGTAGCCCCTGGGCTCAGCTGAAGCTCTATGGAGCCAATTAGAAAAGAATTTTCTTCAGAAAATACAAATTTGTCAAATTTACAGTGATTTTTTTTTTCCCCTACAAAGATTTTCTGGCACCAGGAGAGAAGTAGAAAGTGCAGAAAAACACAGGAGATGTCACCTTGTTCAATAGTCAAAGGATAAGCCTTGAGTCCAGGAGACCCAGGTGAGACTCACATCAGGGATTTAAAACTTGGTCTCCCAAATCACACAGTCATACAGGTCAGCAGGCTCTGCTACAGATACTGTGTTTCCTGTGAGAGCTGTTTCACTTTGTATTAATAATTCAATATTTGCAGGGAAGAGGGGGAGATAGAGAGACACTAATTCTACAGTCCAGTGGCCAAATGCTCACCTGGGATACTGAAATCCTCCCTGTCAAAACCACCCAGCACACAGCAGGGGTAGGATGGAGGAAACAGCCGTGCATCTCACAGTTTAGCAATTTTCAGCTGATCGAATTATATCAGAACAGGAAGGTCACTTCCTGAGCACTGGCTGGGAAGCAAACACTAATTGTGACAACTTTAAATTAATGGAGTTTTTAACTAATCTCATTAAGTCTATGCATCTTTGAAATACTTACATAATATTCTAGAACTTCTAAAAGGCAGCTAAATGAATCTTTTCCCAAAGACAATTCAGAACCTGTCAACAATGCTAATCACTTTTTTAGCTTTTAGTAATGTTGGAAAAAACACAGTAAACAACATGTCATTTACTCACCTAAAAAGAATTAAAAAGCCAATCCCTTTCCAGGGGCTCTCCATTCTAGGAAGAGGAACAACAACCTTCCCGCATTGCTGCCTCACATGCAGCTGATGAGGAGCAAAGAGGCCATGGGGAAAGTGCACATGGAAAATCTTTGTTCAGTACATCGCCATCTATGAGCACATTTTTAAACAGTGGAAGGTAGGGAAGACTGCAAGTCAAAATGTCAGGCTGCTGCTAGGCAAGGGGATTAACAGACTTTCATTATTTGCACTTCTATGAAAACCTTCATCAAACTCACTAGAGTGTTACACTCACCTGCAGAGGGTAAGCCACACTATATTAATAAATGTGTGGCCATTGTGAATTGATGACATGGTGAAGAACAGCTGTCCTCTAAGACCCCAGCTTTCACAAACACTACATAGCCCTGCTGCCAGCTTGCAGAGGCTCCCAGGCAGCACTGCTGGGCACTATGTTGCTCATTCCTCCCAGCAGCCTGCCTCAGGCTGTCAGCAGAACCCTTCAGCCAATGGGCAGCCTACTGCCCTGTGTCTGAGGGCAGAATGTTGGTCTTCACACTGGGAGCTGAGGGTAACCTCCAGCATTCCTTTGGCCACTTGCTGCCGCATGCTGTGCCCCTCCACCACAGTGTCAGTTGTGAGGCACTGGCACAGGCTGCCCAGAGAGGTGGTGAGTGCCCTGTCCCTACAGACATTCATGGTCAGGCTGAACAGGGCTCTGAGGAACCTGATGAAGCTGTCGGTGTCCCTGTTAGTTGCAGGGGAGTTGAGCTAGATGGCCTTTAAAAGTCTCTTACAACTCAAAAGATTTTATGCTGGGGAGTTTCCTACAAGTCACGCATAAAGACAGTGTGGAAACACAACATAAGCTTCTTGAAAAAAAAAAAATCCAGTTCAATCCAGCACCAAAAGTCCATTATGAACCATTCCTCGCAACCAGGTGATCCCACGGGCCACCAGCTGCAAGCTGCAGTGGGTTTCCTGATCCCTACCGGTCCCCTTGATGGGAAGGCTGCCATCTCTTGCACTCATACCTCACAGCACAGGCAGTGCTGCAGTCCTGTAGGTGTAGGACCTTGCCTCTTCAGCTCCTGTGCTGCAGGTCCCTGCCATGTAGGGGCCAGCTCTAGGCCAGAAGAGAAAGAAAGTCTGTGCAATTGGAAAAAATCCAGAAAGCAAGATACAACTTGGCTGTACCCTGTATCTGCTCTAGATTTACACACTGGAAAACATAGAACAGCTGTACTTTGGAAGAACGTGCAGAAAATAACCCAAACTTAGCACTTCTGTAACAACATTGACTTTCACTTAAAAATGAATTATATCTTGAGAGGAATTATTTGAAAAAACAACAAAAGCTCATTCACTATATCAGACAATGCAGTGGAACAAACTAGAACAAGTTTAAGCAAATGAAAATGGAAAGGCGACTTTCGTGTGAGGAGCACAAGGCACTCTCTGGGGAGCCTGGAGGCACATAGGTGGTGTTACTGCCATTTAACCGACAGGAGAATGGCGCAGCAAAAGGTCAAGCGTCTGGCTGCAGGCCACGGCCAGGGAAAGAGCTCAGGCCCATGGCTGCCCGCCCCTTGCTCTGACAAGGCCAGTGCTTTCCCATTTTTTGCCTCCTCATAAGCATGCTAGCTCTCCTGATTTAAAATTGCTGTCCTAGTTTCAAAAATTTGTATACTCTTATACCCTGATCACCAAGCAGAAAATATTGCTATGTGTATGCAGCATCTATTGAATTTATTGGCTATGTGGCTTTCTTTTGTGCAATGAGTTGTGGGATTGGAACCTACTGATGTCAATTACCAGCAAGAAACCTTTATTTGTCTGCAACTATATACTCTTTGAAAACAGCACTTCCAGTGCTTTTCATATTTTTTAAATATGCGTCAGATTTGCATCATAGGTAATAGTGCATTCCAAAAAGTCATCTTCTATTTCCTTTCATATGTGCAAAACTTCACGAAGAAAAATACATTTCTATACTTACATACAAGCACCCACACATTATATACATAAAAGAAATGGAGAACTTTTCCTGGAGCCTCATTTATAACAGAATTACAAAACATGGAAAAGCTGATCATCCAGGTACCGCTATAATTTACACTACCTGCATGTTTTAAATTTGTGACGTGAGACACACTTTTCATAAGGCAGCCATCTTATAGATCTTATTAGATAGACTTATGGTAGGAAGGATTGTTCAGAAACTGCAACTTAAATGAGAAAATGTGAATGGCCTTACTTATATAAAATACTACTGCAATAGTTCTTTTATTAATTTTTAATGCACAGCACCCACTGTGACCTCCTTTATTCTTTTCCTGTCAACATGGCAGGGTAGAGAAATTGAAATGGGCTGTAGCCGTTCTTTCCTTGTTCCCCTTTTCCTCCCATTCTGCATAATATTAAAACTATAACATCTTACTGGACTGTCACTGTGAAATAATCATTATGCAATAGACATAACATTTTTTTTCTGATTGTTATCTCTTTCTTGCCTTTTTGTGTTCTCTAAAAAATTCCAAATTCCATGCAGTTATCTAAGGCAATAAAGCAATTTTCCAATGCATATACTTGTCTGAATTAGTTTGTTTAAAAGGTGTATTTTGCTGCATTTCTTATGGTTCTCTAAGGATAACATCAGTTGCATAAAATAAAGCATTTTTTTCCTGTCTGGTTTTCTCTGATTTCACTTTTGGGGTGCAGTAGAAGGCGGGTCTGGTAAAATACTGTTTGACAATCATGAGGACACTATTACTTCTGTTATGTTTATTTACTGCTACCTCTATCACCAAGGAGACTAATCTCCATACCAGTGAAGTCAAGAAGCTCACAGTATTGTCTTTGCGGTGCCAAGTTCATGTTGTCACAGCAACAGAGTGCACAGGGTCAATAGATTAATTCATTAGTGTGCACAAGCACTGAACAGGAGTGTAAAAGTTTTGCTGCTGGTTTTAAAATTAAACTGTAAAGCAGGACTTGGAAATACAGTCTACGCAAGATACGCATATATATCTCAAGTAATAAACTACAGAAAATGCATATATTTGCCTAACACGATATAACATTTTTCCCACAGTAGGAAGAGGATGAAATAAGCTACTTTGAAGAGGTGCATTCAGTGGGAAGGCAGGAGGATAAGCCAGAGTTCGGGCTATGAAATATACACTGCATTTGGATTGTTGATATTTCCTCCTACAGTGCCCTTTCATTAGCCTCTGTCTAACGTGGGGCCTGACAATTGTGACAGAATGAAAAATTTGAGGAAAAGCAAGGGTCACAAGAGAAGAGATTTTGCTCCCTCTCCAGTGACCCTATCACAGTATTCTGATGCAGCGTTTTTACCATTAAGGAAAGGGCAACACAAGAGCCTTCACACTTAATCTGTTCCATCTGTCATGACTATTAGAAACATTGACCAGCAGTGAGCTTTAAGGACTCGGTGCAACTGCAAACATGATATTCTAGCCCACTACAAGGACCTCCCGATGTTCTGAAAGCCTCCAAGGAAGCAGCATGCATCAAAAAGGGCAACACCTACCTGACACGCCACCATATGTGGTCCTCAGTCCTGCACCAACTGCTGGCCAAGGTGTGCCGTCTGCTTTCAGTCCCATCAGTCCTGACACTGTGTTGGTGGCTGTAACACCATCTGCGCCACCTGCGAAAGAAAAGGTCAGTTACTTTTTGTTAAATAATATGTATAAGAACAAAAGAAGAAAAAATACAACAGAAGAACTGTGAAACTGTAAAATAACTCAAATTTCAAATAAAATTTCAAATAAGCAGCTGAAGACAGAAAGCAAACTGTACGGGGATGTGCAGAAGGGCCCTTAAAACCAGTCCAGGGCTGACAAATTTAATGCTAGTTTTTTGGCAGGCTGCATCAGTTGAAAGAGGTGTTAAAGTTACAAGACAGCACCAAGATTTCCTTGGTAGGGGTAGACAGGCAGATCTCTGCCATTCAGCTGTGTGGGACGGAATCTACTACAGCAGCTGTTTGACCCTGGAAGGTACCCCAGCACTGAGGTCACACCCTCCGAGCTGTCAACAGTAGCTCCTTATTGATCAGGCAGCCCTTATTCTAGCTTCTTATTGTGAGAAATACTCAACAGAGAAATGATGACTGTGTTTCTAAGAGATGGATTAATAAACCAACCTTTAAATTAATTTCCTACCCTGCTGTATTTGAAG
>PPHD01019776.1:647-13943 GCA_002909625.1 Bambusicola thoracicus
TTTTTTGGAGACAGCGGGATGTTGGGGGAATAGTATAAAAGAAGATCACGAGGAACAGATAGTGCGGCAGTTGGAGGAACGCTGATTCCCCTGTCGCCCAGCACTGAATTGCCTCTTTGCTTCGCTCGCTATAATCAATAAAATTTTCAAACTTGAAAATTGTTGGCTTTTGCCTCAAATTTATGACAAGGAGGTATAGAAAAGCTTGCATAAGATGACACAGTAGGAGACTGTATCGTGGAACAGTTAGAAATACTCTGGTTGGAAAAACAAACAAACAAACAAACAAACAAAAACCAAACTGGTTACAACCAATAGTAATACATTGAATAATTTCCATCATCAGAATCACCAAATGGTCAAACAAGCGCTTCTGTCAAAACAATTGATAAGACAGCATAGGGACCGGGCTTAAATAACTGGGAGGATAGAGCAATTCCATATCTGATTAACCTTCTCTCCAAGTGTCTCATCCCACTCAGAGGGCTTCGAGGGAGGTGAATCTTTTTCTGTCTCCCGAGTCACACCTCCCCTAGTCAGCAATGGGTCGCTACCGCGGTGGAGTCATACAAAACTCAGAGGAATAATACACATTAATTTAATGAGAGCTTTCTTAACAACTAACAACAACTACTTGAAGGTAAAATTGGCGAATTGGCTAATTACGATTAATAAGCATTACAGGTAAGATAATGTTAGACAACAACTACTAGAAAGAGTAAAAGAATAAAAGAAGATAAACAGAAAAGATAGAAAATGGGGAAAGAGAGACAGACAGATAGCAAAACAAAGCGGCTCACCACTCCTTGATCCAGCGATGTTTTAGAGTCAGATGCGGATCTTCAGTAGTGATTGGTCGTTGGAGGTGGTGGTGTTCAGCTGATGACTACTAACAATGGCAGTATAAAAGTCCAAAGTGGTAGAGTCAGCTCTTTTTGGAGTAACAGCACGTGGCTTTGGGATCTCAGCAGTGACTCCTTTCTTCCCATCTTCCAGGCCTCGCAAATTTGAGTCAGCCGCTGAGACGAAGCAGGGAGACGCCAGCGTGTATCGCGCCTTCAGAGGATACAACGGTGTCGTCTCCCAGTCTGGAGTTATTTGCTCCCAGGCCAAGTCTTCAGCCAATTAACACTCCTAAGCACCCCCTTTCAAAGGGGAACAGCTCCAAAGAAACGCTTTCAAATGTAAAATTGTCCGCAAAGTGATGTTGGTAGTCTCATGTTGATTTGAGTCTGTCCTTAACGGTCTCAGACACCAAGTAAGAGTCTGAGTTAGAACACACACATACAAATGTGGGATATGTCTTACATATCTAGAGAGAGATCTACCGGAATATTTCTAACTAAAAATTGCACTACAATGATTACATTTAGTCACAGTGCTGTGCCACACTTTCACCTCTCATAGAGGAAAGGAGGGAAGGAAGAGAGAAAGGAAGGATTGATTAGGAGCGTTACAGAGAACTGAGTAATAGAATCAGTATTCTCTTGTCATTTTAGATGACCAATTTTCTGCCTTCTGCAAGTTAGTGAGATGTACCACTTTTATTCCCCCCTTGACATCAGCTGGGAGTTTATTTCACTCCCTGATAAAAGGATAATTCATAATAGAACATACTATGATCCTGCACATCACCTGGGCCTCCCCACTTTCTATTTCATTTTTAAGACAGCTTGTCATTCTGCCCCTTCCCCTCATGGCCCTGCCTGCCACTCCCTCGCAAAGAAATGCCCAGACCCTGAAATATCTCTCAAAAAAGCACAGAACATATTTCCTTGCAGCAATTCACTCCGGATTTTTAGCCTCATTAGTAAGGCAAATGCCCAGATGCCGATGCTGTCTGCAGCACATGCATTTTTACACATACATTTCATTCATATTTATATTTATATTTTTATATAGCACTTCATATATATTCATAGAGTTATTGCATCATAGAACGGCTTCGGTTGGAAGGGACTTTAAAGCTCATTTAGTTCCAACTCCCCTGCCATGGGCAAGGTTGCTCAGCACGCCATCTAACCTGGCCTTGAATGCCTCCAGAGACAAGGCATCCACAGCTTCTCTAGGCATCCTGTGCCAGTGTCTCCCCACTCTTTCAGGGAAAAACTTTCTCCACATATCCAATTTAAATCTCCTTTCTTTTAGTTTAAAATCACTCTCCTTGTCCTATCAATATCAGACTGTGTAAAAAGTTGATTTCCCTCCTGTATATTAGTTCACCTCAAGTGCCAGAAGGCCACAGTAATGTCTCCTCGGAACTTACTCTTCTCCAGGCTGAACGGGTCCAACTCCTTCAACTTCTCTTCGTAGGAGAACTGCTCCAGCCCTCTGACCATGTTCACCTCCTTCCTCTGGCCCTGCTCCAACTGCTGCACGTCTTTCCTGTGGAGGGGGCCCAAGCCTGGATAGGCCTGCAGGGTGGGGGCAATCCTCCCTCTCACCCTGCTGCCGCTCCTGTTTTGTTGCAGTCCAGGATGCAGTTTGCCTTTGTGGTATTGTGATATGACAGTGATATTTCCCTTTTTCCAGCATATGTAAACATATATTTTCCCTGTATATGTATATAATATATGAATTAAAGCAATATGCATAGACAATACATATTATATAGATATATGTAAACCTTTGAATTGGAAAGACAGTATGAACTATTGGTCAAATATTTACAATCCTCATCTATAACTAAAAGTATCTTATTTGTTATTACGTTGTATATTCTTTTCATCTTCAAATGTTGGCAAGATTTATTCTCACTTAGAAGGAAGTAAAGCCCCTTTGGGACATATTCTTCTGAATGCATTGCATATTCCTAAATGTCAATGGTTGAATCTATTATGGTGTAGTCTGCATACTTTAATCAAGCCAGAAAGTTTTAATTGAACTGCTAAAAGCATCCTATTAACATTCATTTTCTTTCCTAGGGACTGGGAAAATTAACAAAACTAGGGACTAGGAAATTATCAAAATAAAATAATAAATAAAATAAAATAAAAAATGTAAAGCATGCAATTCATTAGAAAGAAAAAGGAAGGCATTCCTTGCTTTCTTAAACACAGTCAAATCTGAACATTATCACTATGAAACAACAATATAATTTATTTTCTTCCATGGCAATGAAGAGAAAATCATATGCTTGATCCTGTTAATTATAACATGTTTGCACACCATGACTGTACTAACAATAGCAAGACCTTTAAATGAATTTATCTTCCCTATCCATTTCCACTTTTTCTATCTTCTGGCATTTAGTATGGGAAGTAGGTAGCCTCATGCAGTTGGGAACTGTGCATCTGAACAAATACAGCTGTAAGAACAGCATGTGTCTTGCCCTATTTAAGCTCACCTTGAACAATGTCAAGGCAGGGGATTTTAGTTTGCGAAATGGAGCATCAAATATATGGCCTCCTCAGATCCCTGCTTTTGGAAAGAAAGGGACCATTATAAAACGATCACATTTTGTTGTCCTTTTAAACAGATTAAAAAAAAGAAAAAGCAGAAAGACTCAGCTGTTATCTACGAAGTCAGATTTTGTCCTCATTTTAGAAGTATGGCATAATTTTTCATACAAATATATTTCAGATCTAAATGTTATAGCAATGTTACTTCAGTCACAGTTTCAGAGGTAGTTGAATAATATTCTTTATTATGTCATGAAATAAAAAGCATGTATAAAATAAATGAATAATTTTCTTTTGCTTGTATGTATTTTTGGGCCAGATTTGATAATTTGCCTTGTGTTTTCTGTAAGAATGAGCTCATTATCTCCAGGGTTCCTGATTTTACTCCAAATCAAGTAATTCTTTCTCCACTTATTCTCTTCAATATTTGCTTGGATACATTCTATTTCTCTTTTTGGTCTGAAGGTACTATTTATGTAGCGTTTCTGCTATCAGCTTTTCCTCATTCTTTCTATATCATAGATTGCAATGTTGTAAGAGTAAGAAAAATAATCTATATGTGATCAGTAATGGATGTAAAGTTACAGTTGAAAGATATATGATAAGTAGGACTTACATCACACTCGAGGGATAATAAACAATTTGGGTGAACTTAATATCAATTGCACTTAATATCAGATAAGCTCCGTTTACAGGCATGTTTGAATGTGAAAATTAATACCTGACATTTAAAAAGTAAAACCACCACAAAACAGAGAAGATACTTAAGTACAGCTTCAAATATGGACTTGAATTTCTAATACATAAATTATGTGAAATTTAAGCTCCCTGACCCAAAGACAGCATTTCAAACATGCCCTTACATTACACGGACTCAAGGTAGCATAAAAACTAAGGAGAGAGTATTGCAACTCTCCCACAAAATTTCTGCTTCTCTAAATGACAAGAAACAATTCAGTCATGAAAACATGAAGCATCATGTGCATCAACACATTTGTCAAACTTAAACATTCCAGTGCTTTGCTCTTCTAAAAGTCTTGAGCCAGTAGGTTTTAGTATTTATTTCTTCAGTAGTCAAATAAATAAACAAATATAATAAAAAAGTCTCAGAAATTGTTTTCTTTTTCAAAATGTCCAGAAAAACATTTAAGGAGGTTGGAGGTTTTTTTTGTTTGTTTTAGTTTGTTTTGTTTATTGTTGTTGTTGTGGGGTTTTTTGGCAAAAGCTGTTGAAGCTGCGACTGAGGGCTCACTCCCATTACTATTTAAATTGATATTTAGATCTATGTATCCATTCCCTATGAAAAACTGAGAATGCAAGGACAGACTTCCTCTAAAGGCAGTGGCATTTTGCATCTAAAATTTAAATGATTATTTGTTGGGGTAGCAGGGAAGAAGAAAGGTTACTCTCTAGTCTATGAATTACAGCAGATGAGGAAGATGGATTTCTGGGTTGAACTTTAGGGGAAAAAAAAGTACAAAAACAATAGAAAATATGAAAGAAGAAAATGAAGGAACCGGGATCTTCTCTTAAATATTGCATATCTCTATGCTTTTTCTTTCTCTTCAAATGGAACCAGTTCTCAAGCTTAGGTTGACAACAAGAAGACACAGTACACGGGAGCAGAGCGAGTGCTTATGTAACAACATATTTACAGCTGTTTCTATCTGGAACACAGGTGTCCCCTTCTGATATTTTCTGGCCAGACAGCCAGCATAATAATTTTTTGGAGTTCATCCACAACTATTTCATGAAGAGAATTGTACATCTTCAGTGTCACTAATTACAGTAATCATCTTCCTCCATAACAAGCCAAAAGCTTGTGCGAGAGCAACTAATTTTGCTTTTAGTCCTGACTCTGAGTTGTTACTATACTGTCCAACATTCTTTCCATTTGAAATTGTCTACATGTTTAATTTGACATAAAGCAGTGCAAGTAACAATATGTTCTTCAAGATGCAGCTAGGTTTCTTGATGTAGTTATTCAACAATACCAAACTGAACTATGAAGCAGAAGAAAGAACTACATTTTGAGTTGTTCTTCTGGTTGCCAGGTATGTTGTAATATCATATTTACAAATAACCCATCTTTTGCTTAAAGTACCTCAGACAGATTGGCTTTGTCAGCAAGAACGTTAAAAGAAGCCCTCAATATTACTTCAGTTTTAATTAACGAAAAGGGACAAAAAATGTCAGCTCTGTCAGAAATTGATTTTCATATTTATCAAAAAATTACTAATTGATTTTTAATTAAATTACAATAGGTAATTTTGGGAACAAAAGAAAAGGAGAAAAAGGAGCTAAACCTTTGGAGATATAGAAGTTCAACAATGAGAAAATGACCTTCAACATCTGAATTCAAAATATAGGAGTGAGTCAAAAGCCAGCTACTACCCCAAAAATTAAAATAATAGTAATAATTAAAAAGTTAACAATTATTTTTCACACAATTTACTGAAATTTTCAGAATAGAGACATACATTCTATCTTGTAGATGTCATATCCAAAGTCAATTTAAACTAATTCTGTTCTATGCTTTTCCAATTCTATGTATTTTGTGATTTTAAAATTACTTACACCTATGCAAACAAGAAATTTCCGAATAGTATTGGAATATATTTTTGTCTGTCACTAATTAGTTAGATGCACAGCATGATGATTTCACATAGACATGTAAATATCAATGCAAAAGGCTGACCAAGTCACTCCCAATCCCTTTAGTAACTACAGAATAAACATCTTTGAATGACTGTAATTAGACCAGACAAATTGACACTCTCTCTATCCCCTTAACACTTTACAAATAAAGGAATTATGTTTCAAAACTACACATGATTGTCTTCAGATTATGCCATTAAGCAGTGCTCTTTTCACAGTCCAAATTAAGAGAGTTCAAATAAAGTGACATTTTGTTGCACCAGAGTGCAAGGTCCCCATACCTTTTCTATATTCTTCACTGATAATGCCAGAAGTCAGAATGTTAAACTTACTGGCTTGTAATAGAACTTCAGTTGTTCTTCACCATCTCTTCATAGCCTTACTGTTCTTAATGTTCTTGAGGGTTAGGATAACCTTGAAATAAATAAATTAATTTAAAAAAAAAAAGGAGAAGTAATTTATTGTGAATAGTCTTAACTACAGAAGGTATTATTTAGATAGGAGAATAGCCCTGAAACATGACAAATGCATATTAGGCAGGCAATAATGTACAGCATGTTTAAGAACTACTTCTATATTATGGAAGTACCAAGGAGATGATTTCTTATCTTGTATGGCAGCTTTGACATATTTTGCAAGCACCAAAACACTGCTTTTAAAGATGCATTGCTGCTCACCAGTCCTCCCTCCAATAATACACACATATATGCACGTTTGTAAGAAATGATTAATATAGCAAGCAGAATCAATTCAAATAAATTATTTTACGTATCTTACAGCATGTACGCTTATGGGATGAATGTTAAGACAATCCGTTCAAAGTACGTTTCAGAACAAATCACTGCCACTGTAGTTAGAAGAAGACAGGATATTTATAATGTAATTCTTCTTGTTATTAGAAAGGTAATTATGAGAACAACATTAATAGAGGTAAGTAGTTTCAAACACATTCAGAAAACAACCTCCCATTAATTTTATGAAATTACAGAACTAAAAAGGTAAAAGGCAAACAGATTGCAGTTGAACAGCATAGGTTTGTTTAGGGAATCTCTCTTTTTCCCTCCCATAATCCTCTCTCAGCATTTTGGAACCTTCAAGATTGTAGCATGACAATATTAGATGTTCATGTAAGAACTGTACAAGTGGCTTTCTTGCATCTAAAGTAACGTTGTGCAAGCAGGAATTAACACAGAATAATCTATATCTCGTATTTTTAATTACTCAAATATCTGATTTATTCATTTATTTATTTATTTGTCATTAGCAGACAATTATATGGTCAGCATGTTTAGTATGATAGCCTCTGTCCTGTCAAATGCTATTACATGAAATTAAACAATATTCTCCAAAACGTCTTGGAGTTGTCATTGGTTTATCTGTTACAAAAAATTGACAGACTGGCAAATAACTTCCACACAGCAGCTTTTTCTTTAAACTTTTTTACATCTACAAAGTTATTTGTTCTCCCTTGTTCATTTGGAGAGGTGTGTTGCTGCACAACATTTACAAGATACAGTACCACATTTTTTCTCTCATCTTCAGTGAGATATTTAATAGAACAAAATTTAAAAGGTAGATGATGTGGAAAAATATATTTCAAATAGCATATGAATAAAAATGGAGAGTAATTAAAGCCAAACGTACAAAGAAGTTTTGTCAGAACTAGAATGTTTCACTTAGGTAATAAGGAAATTTCACAGAAGCAACACAGTTCTTCTGTATTTGAATTTCTACATCTGGCAGTGACAACTTTACACAGTGACATCCGAGCATCTCAACCACATTTGTTAACTGAAACTCATGACACCATCCCTTCAAATCCAGGAAGGGATTGAACCTGATCATTTTGTAAGTACAGGAAACAAATGGTGGATCTGGTGTTCCAAAACACTCAATTGTAATTGCTTCAGTATTTTGCCCTGAGCTTACAAGATAAATATTTGTCAAAATAATAATAATAGTAAAAAAATAGTTTTCCAACAGCTTGTAGAAAAAGTTATTCTTCTTGTGTAATTATCCCACGTACTTGTATTTGCAAGTCACTGTTTCATCCTTTATTATCCATAGAAACTGGCACACTCAAATCCCCAGTTAAGCTACTGATGTTTTTCAGAAAGTAAGAAAAAAAACCCTTTGATCTTTGGAGCAGCAAAATCTTTGCTTTACTGACCAAAGATTTTATTTCTACTTCTCTACTTCTATTCTCAGGTATACCAATTCAGAAGTATTTTCATATCTCTGTCTCTGTTGGTCAAATATCAGCTTTTCTGAATACTTTTGATTGAAGTTGTGTTTTGAAACCGAGCTTAGCTCTCCAATCAGAGTAAGTCATAACTCCTTTACTTCAACTTTCCACTCCATATTTAACTAGGGCTGACATAGACATTTGTCCCTTCAGATATTCTTTCTTTTTTTTTTTTTGCTCTAGCTAAAATTAATGCAGACTTGTACAGTTCATGAGGATACTGTTCTCATAAGACTCCATGAGCTTTCATATTTTTATCTCAACGATAAGGATGTTTTCTAGTGCTACATAAATCAATAGTTTAGAGACTTCAGTGCCAAGCAGTTGCTACAAGGAACTAAATACACAAAACATGTCAGTGCATAACATACCAGAGAAGGATTTTTTATCTCTTCTATTCCCTAATACCATTCATTACAAAAATAATAATACAGTACAGATTTCCAAATACAAGTACACAGAATCTTTTCTTTCCTATTCTCTTAAAATAAAAATCACTCTTCCACACTTCATGAGATATTTTGGCTACAATATATGCAGTAACCTGGAGGAACCGAGACTTGAAGCCTTTTCTGTAGTTGACTGAATAGTAAAATATTCTCTGAAACCAAAGAACTATAAAGTGCATAACATCTCAATTATGCATTCTCTCTCTGAAGATTTAACTGTCATGATGATGTTTGGCTTTTGGCTATATTGCTATTTGTTTCCCTGGACTGCCTGAGGTGAAGGGTATGCATGTGTTTTGTTTTTGATCCTTGGATCATCGGTGAAAGGGGGAGCAAAAACCTGGAAATTACTGCTGAAAACAAAAAAAAAACAAAAAAAGCCTTTTAAGCTGGCTACTTAATTCCTCTTTGTGCTGAGGTAAAAGTGCTCATACTTTTTTTGAATGATTTTTGGGTAGGTGAGCAGTTTTGTAAGCAATTTTCTTCATTCCAGTCAAGCAGTATATTTCCTTACTCTGATCTCTGTATAAGAAAAAATATGTTGAATCATTTGTGGCTATTAGTATTTGTATTCCCTTCACAGTCAGAGCACCCACACTATCTAGCTCATTACTGAAAATTGCTTTCAGTATGAAAGGTGTTATTATAGTATCAAATACTCCTCTAGTCTGCTTTTCAAATTCTTGATTAAAACAGTATTTTGGGCTAACAGATTAACAAATCATTAGCAAATCATCTATATACTTTACTCAATAATTCTAAATAATTTGCTACAGGAAGGAGGTTTAATGCTGCCTAGAATACTATCATTGCTTCTAGTGAGAAGTTTATTGCAACATTGGATTTTGTATTAATAAATATTATTTTTAGTCAACTACTTTCACAGATAGAAGCTTCTAAACTTCTGTGGTGAAACAGAACAGTATGACTGTGGCTAACATTGTACAAGTACTCTTCGTACATAGATTCAAATTTTTTTTCATGCAGATCAGATTTTTTTTTTTTTTTTTTTTTTTTTTAGATTGCCATTAAAAGATACACATACAGACCTTGCAGTAGACATTGCATAAACTTACATTTTCAAGAGTATGCACAAAAACAAGATGTCTTGCTCTTCCATTTTGGAATCTAATCAGATTCACAGCCTTTATGTAGGGGTCTCCAGAGAGTCATACACAAAGACTTGCCTAGAAGAAGTTAAAACAAGAAGTTCAGGACACAGAAATCCAAGACATGTTTAAGCACTAATTTGTTTGGTGTAATGCTGCTCACAGTGTACCAGAAAAAGTTAAGTACTCTGAAGGAAATAATGCCAGAGACTGCATTTCCTCTGTCCATTGTCAAAAAACAAATGTTATAAAACCATTTATAAAATATCAAAGATTTTTTGTTTGTATGTTTGTTTGCTTATTTTTTGTCTGGTCAGTGGAGCAGAGGCCTCATTTTATTACTTGAGATCAATCCTATAAAGTCGAACCCTATAAGTTCTGGGTTTTGGGTTATGTTAGGGACCAAAAATGCCAGCACAAGTCTGAAAACCCCAAATGCCTTTGTATTCCAACTGTAGAGCTATAAAGCTAGGATTCTAGGACCTGAAAACCAGGGTGACAGCAGCGGCTCTGTAGAGAAGAGCTGAGACATTCCTGGGCCTTTAACTCCAGAAGCAAATTGACATTTACCTCAGGCCCTCAGGCTTGGCTTCAGCAGCAGTGTCCCCTCACCGGCGCTGACCTGCTGCCTGGCTGACAAGACATCCTAACCTGCCCTCATTGCAGTATCACAGGGCCCAGAAGATCCTCCTTCATCGACAGCACAGAAATTTTTATTTAACAGGTAAAACAAAATTGCCAATACACCTCAGGCACTGGGATTGCTTTTTTTCTGCTTCCCTCTGTGCAGCTGTAAATCCATACCTCAGTTATGTCTAAGAATAGATCTTCTCCCTACCAGAAAGGCCCACGTCTTGGGATACAGAGGCATAAACACATTAAATCTGCTTCAGAAGTGCTTAACAACTGAGACAGGAAATAAATACTGCTTCAGAAGTGGTCTAAGAAATTAGGTCAGAATTAGTTCCTATCAGGATATGCCAATTCTTTAAGCAACTGAAATATGCATGTAAACTGCTGTTTCAACATACTTCTCTGACATCCTTATACACAAAAATGTTTCTTTCTACTATTCATACAGTCAATTTCCAAATCAAAGGTAGATTTTAAAAATCAAATATGAATTTTAAGTACATTCCTTTCCTTCTTAAATAACAAGCCACAGGTTTCCAAAGTAAAAACTACCAAACCCACAACCAAATGAGAAAAATGACTTCATAACCAGGAAATTGCTGTTGTAGGCTGTATTAATGGTGGAGATACTGTGAAATTTTTCTGCACAGGTAAATGTCAGATACCTCAGGAGATGATCTGGAGAGAAGAAATTAAAAATCAGACATGCATTTTAGCCACATAACTTAACTTAGTTGATTAAACTAAGAAAATAGTGCAGTTTGGAGGAATATATCTAAGACATTATTATTTTCATATGAAAGTGAACCTGAAAATTTGTAATAGCTTATAGCATCTCTTAATATTCCCAAATCAATCCTTAAATATCTTGGATGACATTTATATTTAATGACTCATTATAAATGTTTTACAATCTCTGGTGAACTGTGCATGTGGTTTTTCCTGTATATCTATGGCAAAATGATCAATGTGGTTCACCATTAAGTGAGTATTTTATAGAGAAGTGCAGAAAATTAAGCACTTCCTATATTTAATTGCTTAATAAAACACCAATATGATACCGCAAATGAAAAAGATATGTTTACAGTGGGACACACAGAAATTGTTAATCTTGCAGGTAACCATGCAAATCAGCTACAATGACCTGCCACACATTTTCTGTTTAAGTATAGGATTATCCTTGTGCAAGTCAACAGTCAGTGCTGTGGCCAATGAAATCACTTTGCTATGCAACTTACTCCTTGATCACTCTCAGGAATAAACCTCTGTAACATGAAACAGACCTCACATTCTAACAGGCAGTTGAGTTATTTCCTGAGTTGACCTTGCAGCCCTTGCCATTCTTATTTTCTGTTGTGATGCTATCCTACATTTTATATCAGACAGACACATCTGTAATCCCATGGTACAGGCAGCCCAGTATCACATACTACAAGAGTAAATGAAATATACTAGTAGCCTCCACTACTAGTTCAAGGTGATAATGAAAAAAATATCAAAAGAAATTGTATGAGATCTATTTCAGGTTAAATACTTACTTCTAAGTAATCCTTCAAAATCAAGTCATACTACATTTTCATACTTACTGAATGATCTCCAATCTCTTAAACCTTCAAAACATTTGAATTTTACAACAGAGTGTTTCATACTAATCTGTTAACCCAATATGAATGGACCGTGCACACAGTGAACAGCTGGAGAGTATGCTAAACAAATGGAGCTGGGCATGGATTTGTATCATTACGGACTATGAGACTTCAGAAATTCACACAGTGTACTGCAACAGAATCATTCTTTAAGCTGTTTACAGCTGAAAGGGAAAGAGGGCATTGGAGGGAAAAAGACCAATACTACATCTGTAACTATTACACATTCATTTAGGCTGTAGGGAACTCACTCTGAGGTTTTTGGTCTGCTAAATCAAAGGTAATAACTCTGACTACAGACTTCCTTCCAGAGGAACTACAATGGCTGTGGGTAGAGAAATCCTTTATTTTGGTCAGAATAAGTCTTTTATTTAATCCTAACTTATTTTGATAACAAGAAAAAGGTTTGTTTGTGGTTGTTTTTTCAGGAAAAAATGTATTCCAGTGGGAAGTTTCTTCTTTACTGAACTGGCAATTCATAATAATAATTAAAAAAAAAAAATCAGAAAAGCCCTAGTCATTCCTTGGAAAATGTCTTTCTTCATTCTTATGTTTCAGCTGAAAGCTTTGCTACTATAATTAAGCTATTTGTTTCACAAGATAAAGTTCTTCTTGAAATTGGTATTGCATTTGCATTTCTATTAATTATTCTGATTACATGTTATCTTGAAAGCACAGTGCTTAAATTACAATATTTATTTTTTTCCTACTGTTTATTTTGAATGCATACAGTTTTCTCCTTACAGATATCTGGAACTTTTAATAAGTAACATTTAAACATCTTTATTTTTTAACTTTCGATTCTCAATTCAGTTTATAACTCAACATTTATTCATTTCCCTGACTCAGCATTCAGAATCCATTTGCTCAATCCTGATACATTGTTTATTTTAAAGCTCATCCTGGCGGGGAAAAAAAGGAGTTTCTGAATACTTCATTCAGGAGCATATAAAATAAAAATTGTAAAAACATTACCCATAGTTAAATGCTTGCCACCTTCTGTCCATCAGATGAAAACTGTCAGTTCTCAGGATCAAACACAAGCAAATCCAAGTGGCAAGGCATATTATGATGTACTACTTACCTTACAGCCCAACTCGGGTTAGAAAAGCAATAGATGTAATTACTCGAACAATAACAACAACAAACCCACAA
>PPHD01019777.1:0-13943 GCA_002909625.1 Bambusicola thoracicus
TCTCTCTCTCTCTCTCTCTCTCTCTCCCATTCCCCTGCTCTGCACCTCATCACTGAAGATAAATAAGAAGATGACATGATGTTAGAGGCTATTGTTTTCATGCCAGAATGAAACTCTAGGGTGGACATGTCTCTTATTAATCAGATTACAACAGAAATGAAAGAATGCAGTTGCATTTATATGTATGTATGTATTTTGAAGTCATCATCTACTTCAATTGCTTTGAAATGTGGAGCTCCCACAGGAGAACTGCTGGGTAGACTTGTGTTGTAGTATTTTGATTAAATGAACAGGAAGTTTCCAATAAACAAAACAATAACCATTCCCCACCCCATGCTGTTTGTTAGCTTAATCTTCCTGTGGCTGCCAGAAGACATGCTGTTATAGCCACACCTCTGTACTTTGACAGCAGAGCAGAACTTGCTTTGGTGAGAACCAGCCACGGGCTGGAAGCAGTAACTGATTTAGCATGGACAAAAATCTGAATATGTCCCAGATGGTCTCATGTATGGAAGCATGCTAATTTACTGTCTGATACCAGCTAAATCCGGAGGAAACAAGACTGAAAGCAGCTTCCTAAAAAAAGAAAGTGAGTATTCTCAGTAGGTGTGAGCCTAACCTTAAAAACATATGGGCCAAGAAGGTAGCCAAGAAACTCTGTAGCCTGCTAGTATTCACGTGGAGTGGGTGACTCAAAGGGATGTGCAACAGCTGTTGAGCCTCACTCTCTGTGTCTCCCCAGCAGCCAGCATCAAATCACATCCAGATTCTGACAGGAATACTGGAGGGGAAAAAAGATAACAAGTATCTGTCTGAGGTTTAGGCTTTCAGTATGAGGAAACATAATCTAAGCACACTGTAAAACTCAGAAGGCACTCTGTTTTAAAA
Organism: Bambusicola thoracicus; assembly: GCA_002909625.1. Taxonomy (NCBI): domain Eukaryota; kingdom Metazoa; phylum Chordata; class Aves; order Galliformes; family Phasianidae; genus Bambusicola; species Bambusicola thoracicus. Next base: position 889 of record PPHD01019777.1, read on the forward strand.
AGAAAAGCAAATGGTGCATCTACCTGAGAAAATATTTGGAAGGATTGAAGTAAGATTAAGAGGGAAGCAGCAGGGAAAATGTAGTTCGGTTTGCTGGAAATGAGCAAAGATAGGAATGGCAGAGTAGTAGAGGTGAGAAGAGGGAGAAGGATCTGCAGAATGGTACAAGCAGTGGAAGTTATAGGTAGGTATAATCTGTCTGAGCCCTCATCTCTTCCTATTTTTAATATGGAAAATGGGTTATCTATTACTCTAGCATGTTTAGGTCTCACTTGACTTTTCTTTCATATGAGTTGCAGATCATATTGTAGTAGGTTTTTTCTTCAGAGGAGAATCTGTCTTACAGAGTCACCGGTGAGCTTCATATAGACAACAAAGGGTAGGTGGGAGGTAAGGTAAGAAGCAAAGTACTTTGCTTTGAGTCCTGTATGAGAATATGAAAAGAGCAGGGTTAAAAGTAAAGGTAATTTCCTTTTTTCTTTTCACTTGTATTGAGGGAATTTTTATTTTTTTCTTTTTCAGTTGATGGGTACATTCTTCTTTCTTATTCCTGCAAAAGCTTTTACTATGAGTTATTTCCACACATATGCACAGGGATTAATAAGTCTTTAAGGAGCTGATCTCTCCCTTTTTACCAGATGGCCAACATAAGGTAAAACATATTTCACCACATTTCTCCCTAAGATGGGTTTAGAAGTGTGTATCCCCAACTTTCTCTGAGGTGAAGTCTTCGTGTATATCATGCTCTTGCTCTCTTCCATGGTACTCAGGATTGAACATTATCTCACAGATGTAAAAGGAATTCTGCTGTAAGCTGCAGAATGCATTTTTATGTACCAGAGGTGATTATATTTCCAGTCTCATTACTTTAAAACATTATATTCGTTAAAACAAACAGAACCCACATAATTATCCCTGAATGATGCGGCACTCTGGCAAATCTGTTAGGGAGCCAAACTGAGAATAATCTGAGTTGTAAGTCTTAAAATAAAGTTATTCATTCTTTTTGGTCTTGAATTCTGACTTGAGCAACATACAGTTAATAAGTCTCAGTCCTTAGACTAAGAATGACAACTTGCCTCACTGTTCTCCTGTGTTATGAATACGCCCAGGTGCATAACACCTGGTATCTATCTTCCAGGCAGGTAGGCATATAAAATAAAGTACCACAGCAAGAGTAAAGTTTGGATCCTCAAACTGTATCTGCAAGCTTTTAAGCTGTTCTCCTTCAAAAATAAGGTGGATTTTCATGAGTTGCATTTGTAATTGTGCCCCTAAGCATGCATATGATTTTCTTTTTCTTTTTTTCTTTTTCTTTTTTTTTAACGGTGAACTCCAAGAATAAACCAAATTCTTTCTAATAAAAAAGTATCCAAAGTTATGTTTGAATGAAGCCTTGTGTAGACCTAATCTGTCCAAACTCCTGTTGGTGTAGTTCAGTGAAGCACATTGGACTCATAGATAAGAAGTATCTCATTGCAACTTTCTAGAATTGTGAAAACAGTCCATACATGTAAAATTTTTATTAGTGAAAGTTCTTATTGCATTGTTCGCATTTTTTTTAAGCATTTGTTTATTAAAAAGGGGGAGGTGGGGGGTGGGAGGGAAAGAGAATATATTTTTTAAGTATGGCAGCGAGTTAAATGTGCGTGATTATTTGTAAGAGGAAATGGAAATTTGAAGTGGGAAAGACACACAACTGGAAAGTATGAAGCCTACAAGACCTGGGTATGTTTTGTAATAGGGAAAGTCAATGGTGTCAACTACAGTCCTACATCTAAAGCAGTGTTTAAGTGAAGAACAAACTTCTATTCAACTCAGTAGTTGCTTTTAAAGGTTTTTCTGCAACCTTCTCAGAGCTGAAGACCTACAGTGTAGTGAAACTATATTTTCAATACTAATATTACAGTTCTTTTCTTTTAGTGGAATAAAAATATTAAATTGAATTAAGGCAGTACATAATTACAACTGAAACAAGATAATAATAAGGATAAATGATTGATTAATTTTCAAAACTAGGAAGAGAAGTGATGAATGAAAGATACTGCAAGCTTTAATTTACTTAAAATATATGCTACAACAATTTCCCACTTAAAAAGATAATGGAAGAATGGAAGATTGTCTGAAACTAAAGGAGTAATGAACATCTCAGTGCTCCAACACAAAGCCAGATGAATGAAGTAATGACAACTGATGAAATGAAATTGTCTGCTAATAAGGAAGCCCAGGACAACCAGAAAAATATGTGATGTGACAGCATAAATATATCATAAAGAACATACCAACAAATTTCTGAAGAAACACTGAAATGATGTCCCTTGATTGTCTGTGGTGAGTGTGCAGTTTGTGTGAAGTTTCCTTTTATAAATAAGCACTTATTAGTGAAAAGCCAGCACAAGCATTTCCTGAAATTATTTTTCTTTTGTTGCTCAGCAGGAAAGTGAATGAAACTACTTAAATGTGATTTTGTGAGAACAAAATACAATCAGAATAAAAAACTGTAAGACAAACTTCACAATAGTTTAGCTATAAAATTATAAAATTATAAGCTGAATTATAGTTTAGCTATAAAATTATAAAATTATAAGCTGAATTATAAGCAACAAAAAAAAAAAAAAAAAAAAAAAGGAAATAGAGATAATTTTAAGCATAAATACTGCTTCCAGATCAATACTGAATTGCTGCAATTGCAAGAGAGAATATGCTCAAGTTTTCATTCAACAGAATAAGATTTGCCTGAAATCTCTAAGGGATTTTGTGATACCCAGAAATGTGTCAGCCATGAAAGCTTATGATGATGCTAGTTACGCCTTTTCACCTCTGTAAGTGAGGGGCTCAGTGTCTGGAAACTGTTGCACATTCACAAATCTACCTGCAGGACCTCAGTTCAGTAAAACTCAGAGCTTGTGTAAAGAAATTGTTTAACTGCAGGTATGATCAAAACCCTCCCAGAATGCATGTGTTCTTCATAGTTCAAAATTCAGTTCTTGTTTTGGGTCTGCAGAGTTTTAAGTATGATTTAAGCCTATAGATAAGCACGGGAGGTTTTAACCGTTGATTTGAGTGGTCTTTGGATTAGGCTCTGTGTGCATCAGTGTGTCTCATGCAGCATGTAAAATTCATTTTAGCTTAAAGTTTATGCATAATTTAAACTGAAAAATACCCTGGCAACTGTCCTGTTGTTTATTTTTATCTTCTGTTTACTTCACTCCTCATCTGTGGATTTGTGGTCTGTGCCTCCAGGTTTGTGGTGGTGCTTTTTGTGCCTTTTTTTTTTTTTTTTTTTTTTTAAATTAATTATTATCTATTTCTCTTCTCTGGCATTTAATACTCAGTTGTTCCTAGTTTTAACATCCTTCTAAACCCTCCTTTCTTTATTCTTTTCAGTGACTGCTTCTCCTTTTTAGAGACAATCACATTTTTTCCTTATATTCAGAAGACAAACTTCTGCCTTACTGTGTCTGCCTAAACAAGCATGAATCCTTTCTCTTCTTTTTCCATCTCCTCAGTCATATTCCACCAGTTCTCCATGGATGTGAAGATCATCTTCTCTATTCATTATTTGCTAATATTCACTTTCCAATTTCCCTCACTTTTTCAGATAAGAATCATATTTATCTGAATTATTACTTCAGTCCTCTTGGGGAGAGGGAAGGGCTATTATGCTTAAGGCCAACATTTGTAATTCTCATCTCAGAATATTTATTTAGGCCCTTCTAAATTCTACCCTACAAATTCCTTCACCTTTGGAACACATTTCACTTCAGTGTTACTGTTTAACACCTAAAAACTGCTTTCCTTTGAAATGTACATTACTTACTTAGAAGCTGAAAAAGATGACTAAGCAAAAGATACATAATTTAATATTTAATTAATTCCCTTTATCAGGATTCAGCTGTAATATTAAAAGACTTTTCCTGAAACATGGAGAATGTAAACACTGAAGAAATATTCAGAAGAATATGACTAGTTATTACATATGCTTTTATATTGATAAAACATCAAATGTAACCTGGAAGGATGAACATGAGGGCCCCATGATTGTGAGAACTCAATGGGACTTTGAGAATTAAGTTTTATGATATGCAATTCTGAAGTTAGGAAAGCATCAAGAATTATAAAAATTCTGAAATAATCAGTTAAATTCATTTTAGGAATTAAGGTAGTGAGTAAAGGGCTAATTTGTTATATTTTTAAAAATGTAAAAGTAGTTGAGCATGAACATTGGGAAAGATATGGGTTACCTCAACCATGACCTGAGGAACCTGCTGATTGGTCCAAGGAGACACATCCTAGAAACCATCTTAGACACTGAACCAGTTGAAGGTGGAATACTTCCTCAAACTACAGTGGGGTCAGAAGTACACGGCAAGGATGACATATGGTCTTCATCCCCACGACCGCTGGGGCAACCACCAGGAGGCACCACACATGCATAGAAGCATTAGTTAGGGGTGGAGTTCGGGGAGTAGAAAGGGTGTGGAATACTGTAATTAATTTCTAGAAATAATTCTAATAACAACTCCTTGTCCTAGAAATATTATGAATATGTATGTATTTCTTCTATAAATAAAGATGCTTGCCTGCTTTTGGTGTGCAGGTTAGGAAGGGGCTAGCCTCCCTGCACCCAGTGTGTGTGTCACACTGAATAAACATACCTGCTTTACAATTACGCTGAGTTTGATTCTCCAACTCAGTAGAAAGGAAGAATTAGTCCAGACTGGAACAAATTATCCATATTTCTCTATGTAATATTTGTATAGAAGGATCTTTAAAAAATAATAATAAAATTAATCAGTAATTAATCTATTTTTATTTTTTTAAACGCAGACATCTGCATTATGCACATAAGATAATAGGGAGTAGTAATCCTGCAAAATGGTCTTAGAAATTTCAAAGCTGTGTTTTCCTAAGCAAACTTATGTGTGAGTTATTGTATAGAAAACATAGAAATACTTAGTGATACTGCAGAGCTCCAGAATTGTCAGCATTTTCAAAAAAAAATTGGTTAGCATACTTGAGCAGACTTGATCAGGGACTGAAGCCCAGTTTCTGAAAGGTGATTAAATGTATAACTTCCACAGAAATCAGTTTACCTGTATATGAATTTAAGATGTCTGCAGAGAAGTGTTTTTATATAAAATTCATTTTATGAGCATATATATTTGCTCACCACTGTGGTAAGTATAACAAGGTTAAAACCTGCTGCCATCAGCCATTTAAATTCTTTTAAAATTTAATGTTGGCATAAAAAGTTACTTAATGATACCTGGCATTTCTATAGCAATATTTTTTGATTTGGTATTAAATTATCTAGAAAATTTATATTGGACATAGATACTGACACCACACTAGTGGTTGCTTGATGTTCTCTGAAATTTTTCTTTATTTTCTCAAAGAGCATTTGTAGTAAGAACTGTTAAGTATTTTAGCTAAGAAATGATCAAATCGGTAATACAGTTCTGTCTCGCTCCTATTATTGGAGCGAGAAGATTCTTTAATATATATGTGTACCTGATGGCGAGATTAAGACACAACAGGTCAAATATTAGCCTGACCAGTTTATTACAAACCCTACTTGCTTAGGGAGATGGGGAAGGGAAGACGGGTGATAGAAAAGTGATAGAAAATAAAAGAAATAAGTCTTTGTGGAAAGCAGGAATGATAGTCACCACTGTGGGCTCGGCGTGGTTTGTAGTGCCTCCATCAATCCCCCAAAAAACTCATCTGGTCACCGAGGTGAATGGGAAATAGACAGGAAACTTTTCACCTCAGCAGTAAGCAGGCCCCAGGGCGTTCTTCCCTAAGAGGTTCTTTTTCTCTTAGGGAATTCCTCTACCAAAGGTTTCTTTACTCTGTTTCTCTCCAAAGTTTCTTATCTTTGGAAGTTTTTCTCCTCCAAAGTACTTAGTTTAGTGAGGACCTTTTATCCCCCCACTTTTCAGTTTCTTCTTCTTCTTTTCTCCCTGTTAGTGTGACACACCTGGCCCAACAGATAAGCTAGCAGGGAGTGGTGCCTTTGTTGCCATGCACAAACATTATCACCTTTTGCAGTGGTCAGCTCCTTCAAGCCACACCCCAAAACTTTTACTTTCCTTAAAATTCTTTGATAAGAGATTGCCTGAAGTCTTGTGGAGCATTATATCGAGATGACTCTGACAATCTGTTCCTGAAATTTGTAAGGCAGGGTTTTCCCTCTGAAAACAAAAAACAAACAAACAAACAAACAAACAGCAACACAGCAACAACAAAACAACTGTGTTTAGTCTCTCCAAGAGTACTGTATGCATCAAGGTGAAGTTCCCAACAGGACTTTCTACTGGGACATGTGCTGATCAGTGTATGAATAAACAACATGATTAGGATGACATATGGCATAGTTGTTGATGACAGCTATTTGAGACAGTAAATGCAAGTACCAGCTATAAAGATTTGCAGAAGGACATTGTGAGGGAATCTGACCTGACAATAAAATGGGAGATGAAATCAGTGTCTCTGTAAATATTAAGTAATGCATTTGGCAACAATAATGGTGACTTCACATGCAAAATAAATTTTGAGGCAAGTGAAATACAAGGCAACCTACAAGCAATGTCAGGACACATAAAGGGAAAAATTTCTTAATCCGTATACTCTTGAAATATAGTCTTTCTGATGTGACTGATTTTTCTCCTTGATCTTTTTTTAGTGTTTGTTCTAAAATGAAAAATGATTATCCTGTGTATGTAGAAATAATTGTATTATTTTTATATTATCTACTTCAAATCACGTCCTTAGCTTTGTGGCCTGCCAGGTTTCTGCTGGCAGTTCTTAAAACTGATGATTTTGAATTATTTTTGTCAATGATGATTTAGAAAGAAAAAAAAGAAAACAAGCAAAAAAGCCTGAACATCTAATAAATGGAGTAAGAAGAGATTCCTGAAAGTAAGTTTAACTCTTCTTTTATTGAAGTTAATAAATTAAAATAAAGAAAATCAGAAGAAAAGAAAATCACAGGAAAAAAGATACTAGAATCATGACCACAAACTTAATATTCTGGATGATTAATATCTTGTAACGTGTTGATAACGGTTATAAAATATTTAAAAACATTGTCTGTATATAAAAGAGTTGAAAGGCTGCACAGGTTGCTTTTTTTTTTTAAGTTTAAAAGTCTGTAGCGAAAGGTTATTTGTTTTCTGGTTGCTTTAGAACTGACATCAGCAATTGTGGATCAGCAACTTACACTTGTGGATATTTTATTTATGGATATATTATACATATATGGATATTATACTTATGGATATATTATGTGGATTTACTTATACTTTAACAACAAGCAGTCTACAAGGAAAATAAATTTCAGACCATCTAATTACCTGTGAATTGAAATACTTTAAACGATTTTACTGAGATGCTTAATAGCACAAGTGCTTTGATTTGTTCTCTTTAACTTGCTTTATATTTGTTGCTGTGAATACTTTTTGAATCATGATGAGTAAAAGAAAATTGCTACTTCTTTTCACACCTTTCTTCCTCTGACATAAATCGTAGCACAGCGTATACTGCTTCCTAAAAATATGATTTCTTATTGTATTAAAACTGTTAATGTGCTTTGGAAGTTGCCTATCATTCTTGTCCTTTTCCTGTCTGCTTTGCAGGAGGAGTGTAGACCCACTAGTTGTGAGAGCTTTCCCTCCCAACTATGGTAGTGGGCACCACACTGGCATTTAACAGCAAGAAGCCTTCTGAGAATGCAGCTCCCATGTATGTCATCCTGGACTTCAAGCACAGTTTTTTAGTTTTGCTCCTATCCATTTTGTTTCCAATCACTGGAGAGATAAAAGGGGGAACTGAAGCTGAGAAATAAGTATCAAAATTGTGGAGCTTGGTATTCAGCAAGGCTGAATGAGCTGATTGACATTCTCTTCATTTTGTGGTGTGACAATTTTGCATTACTGTCCAGAACATGGCTTATCTTTCTTATCAGTGTTACCACTGCTGAAATGCACCACCTGCCACCTCACTGTGCTCTCATCCACTGTTTGGTCTCCATAAACATTCTGCAAACATCACTGAATGTCAATAGACTCCATTTTCCCAACGGAGGAATTCAGCGACACACCTTTGCTTCAGATGGACTTCCATGTCGGATGCTGTCGGATGTTGTATCAGACTGTCCTTCTGCTGCCATCTGCTGCATGACAACAATATGCGATGGGATATTGGTAGGAAAGTCCAACCTCTACTGCCGTACTACCAACATCTGTCTCTGACATCAAGGGCCAACATAATAAAACATGTGGCATTACTTTTAGAGCTGACCATGTTTTTCCAGCCTATTGTATTTGGTGATGTGGGAAGGAAGGCTGAGATTGCAGTGGAGAAGAAATGAATGAATAAATGCTACTTTCCCCTCTGCTAAAATGCAGCGGAGAGATAAAAGAATGTAAAATGGTATCACATAATGGTATCACATTGCTATCCATTCCTGAGCTCTATTCTGACTTGTCAAGAAAAGTTTCTGTACTATGACAGATAAATTTGTCTTTATTTTCTTATTTAGAAACATCCGTTACATCTCATGACTTCCATGTGCATCATGGACATTCACAGTATTCATAATTTAAGATAAAAAACTGTTAAAATAAAAACTACTTATTAGAGTTGATAATTTAGTCAATAGGAGAGTAACTGCTAGTAGTGGAATTATCTGGTTGTTCAGATAATAGTGAATGAAAGTTATTCATTACTAGATAGTTAAAAGGTATGAATTATTTGTAGAAAGAACTGAAGATTGTAGTCTATCCAAAAGAATGATATTCAAGGAGAGGTAACATGAACACAACTTGATCTCTAGTCTAGGGAATCATATACCTTTACCTAACAATTTTGTTGGTATCTTGTAAATAGCAGCTTCTTGGGGGAAAAACAAAACAAAACAAAACAAAACAAAACAAAACAAAACAAAACAAAAAAAGCATAAAACAGTATTGCAGAAATCTGGTAATTAAAATCAAGTTATCCTTATACTAAACCTTTATTGCTCTCTAGAGAATGATGTCTGTTAGGTATGCACTAGGAAAATAAAGGATTATGATGCTTACTTGTTCTTTTTTCTGAAATCAAGATTGCTAACTGAAACATGTCGTAGAATAATTGTCTTCCATTCTGTTAAATCTTTTATCTTTGGTTACTTGAATTTCAAAGAGTACAACAGAGATAAGTAGTTATTTTAATTTTTCCAACTGATGTCTGCTCTTGTTACTTGAATAAGCCTTTATACATATGTATATATTTAACAGCTTAAATTTATGGAATGCTATATAGTTAAACAAATTTAAAGTAGGTAGATTTCCTTTAATCATGCTTTAATGGAAATTGTTTATATAAACATGTAAAATAAATAGTGAAATTCTCTATGTAAATTTCAAAAGGTAATTCCAGTCTTGCCACATTCTGTTTGTTTGTTTGTTTGTTTGTTTTTAATTATTATCATTATTTCCTAATTTTCTCATTGCTTTTGCCACTCCTTGTTGTGTTTTTACATATGAATCTAACAGAATTCTAAAGACATATTAGTTTAGGATAAAAGTTTAGATGGTACCACTAACTGTATGGTGGCTTAATTATGTTCTGTGTGTGAAAAAGAAATATTACACATAACAAACATTTGAATCTTTGAAAAACACATTTTTGTAAAATACGTGAAGCATGTTTTTAGATAAATACAACTAGCTAAATTTAAATTCAATAGATTTCCATGACACTCCTCTTATAGCCTCATGTCTACTAGGGTAGTCCTGAATTCAAGTCTCTGATGAGGGCTTCATTGATGCAAAGTATTTGTTTCAAGCACTGGCATCTGCCATTATCATTCTGATGCAGTTCATCAGTGTTGAATGTTAATGCCAGTCACAAGATTTCCTTTGAACTTTCAGAAAAGCAGAGCTGAAGTACAGTATACTTCTGTCTTCTGAACTTCAAAACAGTCCAGGCACTCTCTTTGCATACTATACAACACTAGTCTTTAACTCTAGCATGGACAGTGGAAGGGAAGGTGGGAAACCAATAACCTTTATAAACTGAACAAGGAAATTCTTTTAGCTTCTCATTAAAAGCACCTGGGATATGTGGTGTTTAATTGCAATACTAATGGTATGCAAATATTTTAAGGTTTACCAAAATTAAAATATATTGTCTCTTGCCCCTTTTGTGGAGCCAGACCTTTAGGTATTAACCGTCTGGACTGTTCAGCTTTTAGTCTGCAGTCAGTGTGCTACACATTTCATATTTCACAACAGAACTGGTTCTTGGGCAGCACATCACACTAGATCAAGGTGGCTAGCTTATGATCTGTCCTTAGTCTAATGGTCCTCAAAATAATTTGTCAAAAATACTCTCAGAAAGTGTCATAAAATATACTGTATATGAGGAGGCATTGTATAATCCCTTTTCAACACATGCCCACTGTTTAAAAAGCAGAAATTCAACATAAACCATTTACCATTTAACCGTTTAAAATGTCTTTTGAATGCAACAGTTCCTTCACCTGCTTCACTCTTAAGGGCATATTATTTGCGATTCCCTGCCCAGAAAGTATGTATGTGCAAATTAGCGTACATAGCATGGGGTGTGAGGCTGTATTTTCTTTTTGTTTGTTTATTTGGTTATTCTGTTCTTGTTTTGTGTCTTTTTTCACCTTCTCTTGGAGCATACTGTGAGCACAAAGTTCTTCAGTTTGTAAATCATCGCCTACACCACAGATTGAAACACAATAAGCAGTGAATCCATAATTTATGCAGATCTAATGTGGACAATGACATCAGGAGCCCTTCTTTCATTGCATCTCACAAGTGAACAAACAGCACCTCAAACCCATATCTAATCTGTGTGTTCTTCCAAGGCTTGTAAAACAACTCGGTTAAGTCTGTATATGTTTTTGTACATATCTCTTGAGCATAATGCCTTTATACAATAAATGAAAAGTTCCTGGCACCAAAGAAAAAAGGGAAACCAGAAACATCCATGCCAGAATTAAATAGGGGATTTCATCATTATTAATATCACTTTCTAACTGGGATGAGTCTTCACCTGGCTGCCTATCTTCAAAGCTTAAATCATAAAATGTTGTTTTCAGCTGATGAACTTCAGATGATTTGTTTTTTTACTTGAATAATATAAGCTCAATTTCTCTACAAATCAAAGTTTAGCCTTTTTTATATTCCACAAATATTCACATCCTATTACTCAGAGTATATCTGGCCTACTGGAGAACATTTTACTGCTGATCGTAAACACTGAAACAGGAAGATGAATATTATTTTTTATGTGCTTAATTCAAATATGTCATTTGCTCAATAATTTAGAATAAAGGTTTATGTAGGGAAAAATGAATATTATTTATCTTTCTCTAACAGTATATTACAGCCATCAACCTTATAGTAAGTGGCTGAGCTCCAGAAATCAATATATATTCACAGCATATTTAAGCTTCTTATATAACAGGAACATTAAGTTTATAGAGCTTTGTAAAATATCTGATTTTAAGACTGTGATAAGTGTTTAGTGTGATATAAATAAATTCATGGTGTTTATGTTATCCAGTGAGGAATCTATTACATAGGAACAGTTGTGAGGGATTAATCTAACAGTTTAAAGAGAAAAAAAAAACAAAAAGAAAGAAAAAAATTGCTTTTCCCTAATTTTCTAGTAGCCTATCATAGAAAATATCAACAAAAAAGTACTTCATGAAAATTTCAACATCTTCTGCACATATTTGTTGGAATCTCAGTTTTACTGCCTAAGTTTTGAACTCTAGTACTAGCATTTTTTCATGAAGGACCAGAAGGGGATGGAAATAAGGGAATAAGGGAACCTGGATGATTATAGGTTTGATTACTTGGAAGTGTAATTTTAAATCTAACTTTCTTTGGTCAACTTATGTTCTTATTTATACTAAGGGATAAATTAGTTCACAGGAAGTTGTTTTCTTAGTTGGTTGAAAACTGATGCTCCAAGTCAACAGATTTCACAGCTTTGCATACAGTCCTCTGTAAGAGTTGAAAATGTGGATGTAGTTTAAACATTAAAGTTATATTTTTTGAACATTGTCTCACTTTCAGATAATTCCACTTGAAGTAGTATCTGATAGTCAAGCTCTCATTATAACTTTTTTCTCCTGTTATTGATGTTTTCTTTTTTAATTTTGTTCAAAACTGCCCTGTCTTCTTCAGTTCTCAGTAGGTTAGCATGAAATGTATTTTTTATGGATATGATGTGAATGTATAAGACAAGCGTGTCATTAGAACTTGACTTTATCTTGTTCAGTACATTCCTTTTGTTCTTGCGTTTCCTGACTATATCAAAGCTACATCACATTTCGTTAATGTGTTAAAATGTTGATCAGGCTCTTGATTCTCATTTCTTTTTCCCTGAAGCTCACAATTTCCAGTCTTTCCAGTCTAACTTCTGGCTTTTATCTTGCCTTTTCCCCCATTAAAAAATAATTAAGAAAACCAGAAATATAGAAGATATAAAATATATATTACATATTCTTTATACATAATAACTAGATAGATTTTAATAATATGGCTAAATCCATTTCAGTGTATCTTCTCATCAAGTAAGCTTCTTAGATTTTTTCCTACCCTTCTGATCCTTTTAGAAGTCTCCCACTGCTAGATACTCTTCCATAGCTTCCTGATTCTACATGTTAAAATATACATCTATTTCTCATAGAATTTATCTTCCAGAATTTATTTTGAAATGGAATAGTTTTGTAAATAACCTTTCTCACTATTAATACACATTTATTTTTTGTTCTATGTCTTAGTTTTTAAGTTAGAGGTTCGAAGTGAACTATTTTGAAATTCTGAAAGTATTCTATCCAGATTTTGAGCTAATATAAATCATTAAATGTAAACATTTGTATGTAGTCTACAATTTACAGAAGACATTAAAGAAGAGTAATGCAAAACATAAGCCAGTTGAAGAACTGGCTGTTTTCTATTTGCTGTCCTCACATATTTTAGTTTAACTGGATAGACAAAAAAAAAAAAAAAAAAAAAAAAAAA
>PPHD01019778.1:0-13943 GCA_002909625.1 Bambusicola thoracicus
TCAGTTACAGACACCACGCTAAAGCACACCCTTATAGACATACATCACATAGCATGCCAGATACTGGCATGTTACATGAAGACGTACCTCACAAACTCCTTTTTCAACTTGCTTACTGCTGCTATAAGTTGTCCATGTTTAGCCCTGAGCTCACTGAACACAGCCTGCAATGTCCACATGCCGGTGACTTCCCCATCTCCAAGGTTCCCAGTGACAGTGAGGCAGCACTGATGGGACTAGGCTCGATCCTGACAGCAGGACCAAGCGGGCTAATCTTTAAAACACCTTTTCCAATGGGCTCAACAGACTCGCTGCATGAGTCTTCCAGCAAGTTTTGCTTACTGGACCTCAGTCTGAGTCTTGCACCTCTCCTCTGTGCAGTACCAGGAGGAAGTGCACCCATCCAAGGGCGCCACACAGATGTCTCCAAGCCCTCAAGTTTGGGTTATGGCCATTCTTCAGCCTGACCAACTAAGGAGTTGCCTGGATCCAAGAGGAGCCTCTTGCAAACTCATCTAGTTTGGAGAAATACATACTGATAGCTGGGATCCAGGCTACAGGAAGCCATGTCAGAGAATTCAGTATCTGCCTTCTTCCCCAGTTTAGGCTGCTCCTTTCTATCTCCTGGTACGATTCTCTGCCCATTACTCTTCTCCGTATACAAACCTTAAGTGGCAGCAGTTGCTAAGGCTACAAGAAGCTGCAGTAAATTTGTGTGTCTATGGGAAGGGCTGCAAAAAAAGTAGGGATGAGAGCAGAAAATTGCTTGTTTCAAGTCAGTGGACAAGGAGCCACAGAGAGAGGTGGGAATGGATGTAGGGCTAGACAAGGTGTAAGTCTACATCTGCTTTCATGATGAGCACTTCAGCTTGTAATTTCTAACCTGTGTTGGGGTGTTTGTGCCAATGTGTCCATTTGCTCAGAAAACCAACACAGCAGAAAGAAACAGAGATATATATATATTTTTTTCTGATAGAAGCAGTCCTTACTGAATGAGCAATCTGGATGTCAATAGCATCCGCGATGATGACAATTTTAGCAACTGAAACACTAATTTTAGAGTAATCCTACATTCAGCATTGGCTGAGGAAAAGCAAATCACAGCTTTGATTTTTCACTTCCAAAAGATTTCAGAGCCCCCACATATTTTCTGCACTATAGCAAAGAGCCAGTTGTCTCTGAAATACGCCTGTGTGCAGTGAAGCACACCGTTTTCTCTAGCCCCATATGTTTTTTTGGCTCCTTTTCCCTAGGGTACAATAACTGTGCGAGATTGTGGCGATCAGACACACAATTGTCACATATGGACAGAAAGGCAGAAAGTACAACACTGCGAGATTAGCATCTCCCTGGAGAAGGGGCAGAGGCAGGGGCTGGAGAGCAAAGACAGCATTAGGGAGTGCATCCCCCTGCCCAGAGTCTTTTTGCAGAGATACTGACAGCGCTTTATTAAAGCAAACTAGCAGAACGTTAAATGCAGAGCAGCAGCACCTTATTATCACACTGCAGGCAAAAAGAATATGCCGAGAGATGGTCCTGATTAGCTGGGTTAGATGCTTGTTCCATCTCCGCTGAACAGAACAGCAGATTAGCTTCAGTGAAAAGAAGAGATGTCTCGTGAGATTTTGACACTCCAAAAGGGTTTCCTTGGTTATTAGTTAATAAAACTCAAGCAGCTTCTCCTTTATACTCATCTAAAAGCGAGAGAGAGAGCCAGATCACACCACGGCCTGAAAGCATGGATGCATTTTATTTTCTTGTAGAAGATAATGCCTTTGTGTTTAGTTAATTTTGCCTCCAGTACAAACACACAGCATGTGCTGCAGTCCATGGAGGGCTGGGAATAGCTCGGAGGGCAGCATTTGGCCTTTGCTCCATGCACTCAGCCTTGCAGCATCCCCTGATCTGTGCTGACAGGCGAGGGACCTGCACTGCCCAGGAGCAGCTGAGGCAGAAGGAGAAGCAGCAAGGGATTGTGGTGGGGCAATCAACTGCCTGCACAGTGGCTCGCTGGCACCATCAGAACAGCAGCTGAACGTGGGAAAATATCAAAGAGGAATGCTTTGCTTTCTGGGGACGTCCAAGAGCTGTGTCCTTCCTCACATGCAGAAGTGAGTGGCATGGCCATCGATCACTTGCACGCAAGGGATTTGCTCTTTCTTTCTACAGAAGTTGCTCTTGGCTGGAGCCAACGCGTATTCCCTCTCCAAGGCTACACAGTTTTCTTCTTTATTTCTGTAATAGCACCAAGGAACTCTACACTCCCGGTTTCTCTGCAGCTACTCTATTCTTGGGTCATTACCTCCTAAAGCATGACCAATTTGGGGCAGATGGCTCGAAAGGGTTCTGGATGCCCATTCACTGTCATCAGTGCAGGGCAAACCTTGTCCTCTGGGCACCCTTCTTCCAGAAACAGCCTCCCACAGATGGGAACTCTGCAGAATGTACATTTGTTAACGAAGAGGTGCTGCAGCCACCCCACTTTCACACATAGCCTCTGCCTTGTGAGCAGGACAGAGTGAGCAGAAGTCAAACCGAGACCTACAATGGACCTTCGTACCAGGCTGCACAGGACACGGCTCGCTCTTTATCGAATACAACCTGGATACAAGCATTCATCCACCATGCCCCTCCATCCCAAGGCGGGCTGCAAATAACGACCAAATAGGGCTACAAAGACAGGAAATTATCCCTTTCACTACCTCTGTGCATTCATTCTCACTTTCAATAGAAGAAAAGATGCTTCAGATTCTCATTGAACTGTTTTGCATGTTTTCCAGGAGACACAATTAAGATTGGTTTCTGCTGGCACCAAAAACAGAGTATGTATGCAGTCAAGTGTACTAGTAACACATGGCTCTGCACTTTAAACTAGCTTCACTATTCCTTGGCAAGC
Source organism: Bambusicola thoracicus (assembly GCA_002909625.1). Lineage (NCBI taxonomy): Eukaryota > Metazoa > Chordata > Aves > Galliformes > Phasianidae > Bambusicola > Bambusicola thoracicus. Next base: position 2,897 of record PPHD01019778.1, read on the forward strand.
ATTTGTCACTGTCAGAATTGGCAATGCCTCCTCAGAAAAGAGCCGCAGACTACGAAACAACAGAAGTGCTGCAAATCACGACCATGTCACCAGCGGAGCAGTGGATGGGAGCCTGGACAGCAGCTGTCTGCAGTCTGCACTGCTCTAGCTGGGGTCATCAGTCACTGGTTTTTATGAGCAATAAAACTGACTCAAGCGCTCAGAAGAAAAAGAGAAGAGAAAACCACACAGAAAAAGCTGATCTTATGAATATGAATAAGTGAGCAGCATGGAGCGCTGATACGCCGTTCATTGTATCAGAGGGACACCTGCGTTTACTCTTTTTTAGCCAGAAAATGGCTCGTATTGCCCCAATTTTCTACAATTATTTTCCTTCTCAGGTCATAATGCTTAACGATCAGAATCGGAAAGCTTTCTACAAAAGAACCTATGCTTTGCCGGAACAGTAATGCTGTGAGGGCTGACTGAACTTGAGCTATGGCAGGATATCCAGAGCAGGAATGCATAAAAATTAGGACAGCAAAGAAAAGGTGATAAAGGTGGAAAATTTCCCTGTGATGTTCCTGCATCTCCCTCCTGAAGCCATTTGCCTTCTCCTCAACAAAGCAATTTCTGCCTGTAATCTTCTTGAGCAGTGCTACGCATCATACAGATACGATAACTTTTGAGAGGTCTAGACAGTACATGCATGGATTTCAGAAGTTCACAGCTGCCAAGTCCTTGGCAGACAGAATGGTGAGAAGGAGGCTGTCCCTTTCAGAGGGCTTCCTCTGAGCAAGGAGAAATGCTTTCTCACACCAGTGAGCTGTGGCACACCAACACACAGTCCCATAGAAGCCATGAGGCTCCAAATGCTAAATGATCACCAGTCCAACTGCACACAATTCAAACATAGAGAAATAAAGACAAGAAAAATCGGGGGAAAGGCAGATAGAAGAAAAAAAACAAAGGTGGACAAAATTCAGAGGCCGTATTTGGGATGAAGAACACACCACTGGTAGAATTCTCCATCTGAAAAACTAATCTGCAAACAAGGCAGGGGATTTTTGACACAGAAAGACAGCTAATTTAATATTGACAGCCTAAATTTGCCAGCTGACTGCACAGCTCTCCACGAAATTAAAAATCCTCTTCTCCCTATCCTCTGAGATTTCAATGGCAGCTTCCTGCACCACAAATACACACCCATTTAAATCATGCATGGCACTGAACTCAGACATGATACAAGGAATAATCATTTTAGAAGGCTATATAAATGGCTAAAGAGTCCCGAAATGACAACACGCACCAAGAGGAGCTGCTTTCAAGTCCTCCCCCCTCCGTCAGCTCTGTGACCGGAAAGCGCCCAGGTGGCCAGTGGAGAAAAGCACTCAGAAAGCTCTTTAATTGCAAATTTTAAGTGGATAAATCTTAGTTTAACTCAGCACAAACATTTTCCACGCTTCCTTCTCCCATCTTCCCGTGGTCCCTGGAGAATGGCAAAGGCAATCGTGAAACCTTATTTGTGATGACACTTGGTCCTGTAACACTTGGTAGCTAATTACTCTCCTGGTGACCTCTGACAGGGCTAGCAGCGTCAGACCTTCCCTCTTGCTTTAATCAATACTCACAACAGCTGTGCTGGATACACTCAGCAATTTTACAGATGACTGAATGGGTTTACTCATCAGTATTTTCTACTGCGGGAGAACAAGCTTCCTGGTGGATGCATTACCACTCAAATGTTTAATGTCTTCAGGCAAAGAAGGGGTAGAGAAACATATAGGTGGTATCTTAAAATGGTTTAAAAATTAGGTATGCTTTTAAAAACCAAAGGGAAGCCTGACACATTCATTTTCCACTCTCACAGCCGACTATTTATTTAATGCAATATTTGTGCCACAAAGCTAGAAAAACAGAGGAAAACAAAGACAAGCCTTTTCCTTAGGCAGTTCCTATAAAATGTGTACTTCCAATGCCCCAAACATAATGCAGTATTAAAAAGGAACCTAAAACTTTCTCACCGAAGGAAGCTAAATTTAACCGAGTGAAGAGTCATTCTGTAATCACAAGAACTGCAGCAATCAGAGAAGATTGCCTCTTACTAGAAAGGAGCTTTTAGTAGCACCTCTAAAAACACAAAATTGGGCATACTTGATATTATCATTTCAGGACATGAATTCCCTTTAGGATGAATCTTAGGAGAGGAAAGAATAAAAACAGAGGGTAGCACACCAGGAGGTTAAAATGCAGGTATTTTTAATGCAAAGTGTAATTCATCTGGATGAAAATTGTGTTATAACAATATAGACAAGATCCCAGCTAAGACAGGGCAGCAGAAACTTTGTTTTCTTTTGGGAAACTCACCTAATCCCTCAAAATGGACGAGACCTGCTTTTCTCTTTGCAAAACATGTTATTTCCTTCCTGCAAATGAGACATCAGGACATTCAACTGAGAGGTATTTGAGGTATCCCAAGTCACAGACTGGAACCTAACATAACACAAGGATGTGCCAGCAACATAGCATAGACTTTCTATTTTGACGGCCATGCCTATCTTCAGGCAGAAATGCCACAGTTTGTTAAATACAGCAAAATACTCAATGGGAGGCTCTCTCATCAGACATACCCACTTGCATCTGGACTAAGACTGCATGGGAGAACTAGGAAGATTTCCCAGCGCTGCTGGACATACTTCACGTTCAGATTATTTGGGGCCAGGGGAAAATACTGAAAGTGTGATTATTTCCTTCCTCTATTCGTCACCCTGTATTCAGAAGGTGGGTCTTTTTCACTGTCCATTTCAAAAAGAAATTGCTACTTAAATTTTTTTAATGTTCTATTTCTTAACTCTGTTTAGAACGCAATTAGCCACGGAACAAAAGGACACCTTTAGAAGCACAGCACAAAGGAAAAGAAAAGAGCAGCTGGCACCAAGAGCAGAGAAGCAAATTATTTAGTACCTGGGAGATAATGAGAATGCTAAAAAACACTCCCTAATGGTAGTGCTCCGCCAGAGCTACGTCCGTCACCTCATCACACTAATACGGACAGACCGGGTGGCAGCCAGCTGCTCCTCCCTCCCCACCCATCTCCCTGAAAGCAAAGATTTGTACGCTGCCGAATAATAAACCTGGACAGAAGTCTTGAGGATCATTAATCTCGCTATCAATCAACCCATTTGGAAATTCGCTTCTTGCTGCTGCTTGGTGCTAATGTGGCAGCAACTCGAGAGCTCTGGGGAAGCCTGGAGTATGTGTGTCTGAAGAATTGCTTTAATGAGTTTCTTGCATTCAAAGGTTAACAAATGTGATGAGGAAACATAAACTTCGGAGACAATAACATACCTTGCTCTTAACCAAACCACTGAGAATACTGCATTGTGTATTCTGCTCCAGTATGCTGAATACATCTCTAATAAGCTCTGCAAAAACACGAGAGTCAGACCCCAGTGACCTGTCTGGGATGCCAGGAGAGATGCAGGCACACAGTGTGAGCTCTGCCTGCTCCAATGCACCTTAGCTGCTGAGCTAAGTACCTTGGGCATAGCTCTGCATGAATAAGAGCTGTGCTGCAGGGAAGTAAGTTGTATTGCCTGAAGTAGAGTTCTGGTCAAACTGGATAATCAGTGTGATATAAACATATCCACTGGGTTCCCTTTGCTAAAGACACCAGACCCACATCAATTAACAGATCTGCATAAAATGACCCTGCATCAGTAGGATCCATCCAGTAGCATTTGCATTAAGCACCTCTGTGCTTTCTGCAAGTGTTTCTAAAAAACGCATCGTATCAACGATAGCAGGAACATCAAACAAATCCCAAGATAATACTGTAAGAGAAATCTAATGAATACCCCAAATTAGTATGCAGTATTAAGCATACTTAGGCATAATAAAGGAGCACGTAAAGTAAAAACAATGCATATTTTAAATTACTATTTCTATACAGAAAATCAGCCGTAATAAAAACATCTAGAAATATTATAAGCAACTAATGGAGGCATAATCCACCACACCGTGAGGCAGAGGGGAGTACCAGGATCATCCTGAAATACTCGAGATAAATGAGAAAGAGTTTCCTCTTTCAAAGAATTTATTAAGAAAAAGGACATCTTTGAAGTTGCAGGCCTATGGCTCATTCAAAGCCCCTTGAATTTTAGTGTCAAGGAAACACATTTATTGCACATGGAGAATCAAAGCACAAGGCATATCAGAGAAGTTATCATGAAGTATATTGACAGACCCCCAATTATAGAGAAGAGTCAAGAACTGAAAAACCACAAAGCAACAGATGTAGAAGAGACGTCGCTTTTAAGAAATCATTCAAAATCATTCTGAAGATAGGAAACACTTTCATCCTCACGACAAGCTCTTTTTCAGTGTGCATACACTTGGGCAAATAAACCACTGCTTTGCTGTTGTCTTAATCAGTGCACAGACATACCTAATAACAAAACGAACCACAGGGAGGAGAAGATTTAGTTTCAAGATAAAAGTTCACTGCAAATAAGAAAAACAGAAGAAATTCAGTCAACCAGTGTTAATCATTAGATCCCTTAGCACCAGATACTGTTTAATATATTTTCTATTTATAGACTGTTCTCCCTATTTGCACGATTTCCAAAGCTTTAATCTACCTTTTATTAAGCTCTTTGTAACCTTTCAGTGTTGACAAGCGTTGGACTGGAGGAAAGAAGGAAAAAAAACCCACCAGAATGGGAGTTTGCATCTCAAAAATACTTGTGGATGCTTGTTAATGTATGAAGAATGTGCCTGGGCACATCAGGCACTTGCTCAGAAGTCGACCTGGAAATTAAAAGCAAGCTCTTGTCTCAATATTTTCTTTTCTTTTACAGCATACAAAGTGACACGGCTGCAAAGGCAGGCATGCTATCCTGGAGGAGCCTGGGAGATGTCTGCTCCTAAGCAAACTGCTCAGCGCTGACATATCTACCCGTTCAGGTTCATTTCGCGCCTACTGTATGCATTTCATTTCCATGTTCTTAAGCGATCTTTGGTGGGGCTTTTGCTGCCATTAGTGCAGCAGTGAGACAGCTCAGGAGAGGAAGAAGAGCAGCCCTCTTCATGGCCAGTAGATGTGCATGAGTAGACCAGCAAAGATTGCTCTCAGACCTGACTGGGGTCCTGCTCCCACCCCAACTATTTCCATCTTTGCTGGTAACAGGGATCTGTAGTAACAAGCCTTCCTATTTTATTCTGATAGTTTAATTCAAGGAGTTTAGTGAGCTAAAAATGCTTAAAATGCAGACTAAACAGCAGAGTATTTTGCCACTATTTCTGGTAGTTTTGTCCCAGACATTTGGTTTCAGATCTGTGATTTCCTGTCGAGAACACACAAGTGTGAAATACTTGTTGATCCGTTTATTCATTTGCCTCCTGGCTGATCGTAGCCATTTTGACAGAACAGACAAATTGACTTGCTCCGTGTTGTTTTTTCACATGCTTCTCCACCAGCCTGCAAACACCGCCCGACTCCACAGATGCTGTGCTTAGGTCTTCCTCTCTCCCGCACCCTCATTTTGCAGCCTGCACCCTCATTTCTGAGGCTTGCTAAGCATATTTCTCACAATGCCCAGGATGTCTTAAATTTCACAAACTCTCACTATAGCAGCTTCCGCAACTCCATCTGCCAGACAAAAATGATCCATAATATTTAGAAAAACTCTCTTTGAACCGCTCATACCCAATGAACAATTTACATCACTCTTTAGGACACCAGACATAGCTGCTGGCATGGATGCTCAAATACATCTGTGACAATTGCACTTGGTTACTGCAGGCAGCATTTAACCATTATCTATGACACGTCTCAGCAAATCATCTATTTTTCCAAGTCGTGAACAAACACTGCAATTTGGAAAGGGAATGACAATGCTCCCAAACATCCTCATTGAGGAAATGGCAAATGTGGTCAGGCAGAGCCCTGTAACATCAGCACAAGTTATTCGATGCAAAGTAATTTCAGAGGGCTAACGAATGAGTCACTTTTCCCAGATAGACATTTAGCAGAACACGGTGCATTTAATTGATATGCCTTTTTATTTCAAAACATACTGTCTCCCTCTGGTTTGTTTAGACCAACGGGATGCACCGCTGCCAGGACAATGAAGAAGAATGCAAGCTTGGCATGACACAGTAACTAAATGTTGATTAAAGAAAATTATGAGACATTCATGGGGACAGGTCCCAGGCTCCAAGTGGTGCTCTGCTCTTGTATTGCCCCCTATGTTATTACAGCAAGTTTGCTTACAATTCGCTGCTCACACTTCTAATTGGATTCCTGCAAAGGGCAGTTTGCTGTGCCATGAGCTTGTCACTTTATATCCCGCTTTATCTCCAAACCATTCAATTAATAATAAATTCCATTTATTATAAAAGCAGTTGTTTCAATGTATACGATGCTATCAGCAGCCATCTCATTGATATTTACTCTCACAAAGCAACCTGCTGGCGGTAAGGTCTCAGATACAACTATTAACTTTAAAAGAAGAAAACACATGTAGCCAAAAAGTCAAAGCAGAGCATGAGCTGTAACAAAACATCCAACACATATGAATCTAACTCCTGCACAGAAAGCCCAGTAAATACAATAACGCTGGTGGAGGGCGATGACAATGTGCAAGTTCATTCAGTCACCACAAAAATGAGGTGTGAAGCTGCCAACACATCTGTCCATGGGGTGAGGAGTTGCTGTCTGGAGCACCAAGGAGAAGTGATGTTGGAAGGAAGCGTGGAAGGGGAACATTCCTGCACTATGCTATATGCACCGATGAATGGCTAGGGGAACACAAGGAGCACAAACACGGTTTAAAGCCCTTTTTCTTCAGCATCCTTTTCTGTGCTCAGCACACAGGGAATTACAACACATCCTGCCCCAGACTGATACTGGGAAGTCAATGGGACCCCACACTTTTCAGGTAAGGAGTGAGGGAGAAGAGGGCTGCAGATGGTTTAAATGTTTCAAAAAAGCTTGTACAAAGCTTTTCCAGTGCAAGAAGGCATTGCAAGGGATAGACCAAACGTCTGTGTGGAAGCTTAATTTTTGCAGACAACACCACAACTCACCAAAATCTCAGAGTTGCAATAAAACATGGGCTTTTCATTTCTCCATAGGCCTAAGCGCAGCTTGTATAATTACAAGAGCTGGTGAAATGGGAACATTTCTTGTATGTTCAGAAGCGCCCAGCTGCTTCTCGTGCAGAACGCTCCTGAGAGTGAGATTACACATTCAGACATGGTGAGATGAAGCAGCTGCTGCGAATGTATTTCAAATACTGTGATTTCTCCTCTTCTGCTTGCTTATTCTGTGCATCTTGAATAAAACTATGCTGCAGGGACAACAAGTCTCTTTCTAGTAGTCCCCACCTATTCCTTTAAACTATACAACAGGGAACTTGTTCAGTGTAGCTGTGAGGATAACAAAAACAGTGATGTTGAACTCTAACCTTCAGCTACCACAAAGAGCTAAATTAATTCCCTACAGCACATCACTGCTGCTTTTGAAAAGGCCCAGACTCGGCAAAAAACAGATGGAAACGAAACTTAGAGACCTTTAAAGATGTCAAGCATTTCCTTGCAATGATGGCATAAGAATCTTTCTTCTTCCCATCAATTTTTTTTATTAATTGGAGCACACATGGCAGCTCCCTGTGTGGTACCACTCAGGGCTCACCCCATCAACAGAAAACCTTGGGAAATTATCACCTCAAGTTGTTACCACTGGGATAACAATGCTTTTATACCTAGAATTAAAAAGATGAATTGTCACAGCCTGGGAAATCAATACACGACAGCAGGCACCAAACTCCAATCCCACTTCTCGTCCCTTTTCTTCCCATAGATTGTCACTGTCCTCAGTACAGGACCTGGCTCACAGACCCACAGAAAGGGCTCCCATTGCACTTTGTCACCCTTGTGCTTTTGCTTCCAGGGCTGTTTTGTACATTTTGAAGCACTAACACATTTTGGACTGTAGGAAAATGCAGCCTGCAGGAACCTGCTCTGGAAGCCAAATACACAAGAGAGCTGCAGAGCCCCCATAGACCTCCAAATCCTTGCCTCCACCACCAGATGATGTCCAACAGAAAATTCTTGATCATCCATTTCCATGAAGCCATTTGTGCAAGGATCTGAATCAAGCTACTCTCTCTCTTCCAAAGAGCATTTGCCAGAAAAAATGCCAGAAACTGGCATTTCTAACGTCAAGAGGGCAGAGTGCTTGTGAAGTGCCAACCATCTCTGAAGAGACTTTAGGGACCCAGTGTCAGGTTCTTATTCAGAGATGACAGCCATTACCATAAGCATAAGATTAAGGGCTGTGCCCTACTGACTGTAGCCAAGTGCTCCACATGAGTTGGCTTAGCAGTGATAAATGTCACGTTTACAATGCATTTTGCAACATGAAAGTCCATAATTTGCTTTCCAGGGACCTCTATGCTTGATTATCAGGAGAGTTAGAAGCATTCGCTGAAGTCTAATGAATAGAATTAACACATCATTTAAATAGAGACTAATATGTATGCAAATTAGAAAAAGTTAAAAATAAGAGTTCAACCCATCATTTGAGAAAATGTAGACCGCATCCTTGTGAAATATGAATGTTTCAATTCACATCATATCTTCACATCTATGTTAGCTGCTTTGCATGTGAACAATAGGGTGCATCAGGCACATTTTGATTTTATATTTGAACTTGGACTTATAAAATGGATTATATTGAAACTTGAATAATATATATGCTAATTAAATACCCCATTTAATGACATAAGTAAAGACGAAGACCAACGCAGGCTGATTTATGTTTGCAAATTTCCTAATTACTGTGTTTTCCATTGGAAAGCGGGAACTTTATTTTCACAGTCACTGCAAAAAGAAAAAAAAAAAAGAGAATAATTTCTTTGCTGAAATGATTTTAAAAATCTTTTCAACTTCTTTTTTTTAATCTTTTAGGACCGATTCTAACAGAGTTACAACTCAAATGGATTCTGACCTGTAAGCTGGCAGAATGAAATGCGCGCCATTCATACTGATAGAAGAAACATGTTCTTTTTAACAAGCTAAGTGCTCTACAATACACTGAATGAATTCACAACATGCAACATTTGTAGGAGCAGCACAATATGCACCGTGCATCCCAAGGCATTCGTTTTTGCCAAGTTGCATAGGTTGGCACTTTATTTTAAGAGAAGTGAAAAAAAGCCCACCCCTGCTCGTTATTGTTTTACTAGGCTGCTGATCCCTAGTATTTATCCTTACTGTTAAGATTGCTGAATTGATTTAATATTCTTCCCCTATAATTTCACGCTCAGACCACATCCTGCTGTGAAATAGCTAGTGCTAATGTTAGTCCAAATGCTGCTGTGGGACTTAGGACAGCGCAGGGCACTTCAATAGCTATATTTTATGGTTACAAGGAGAGAGAAAAAATATAATTCATCTGGTTGCTGTGGTTAATTCACAGTTTCACAGCAGAGGTATACTGTTCCCTCTGGGTACATCTACTTGTATTATAGGATATTTCATTCACAGTTCATCTGAGATATTCCTTTAACTGCGAACCTACAAATTTATGCCGGTATATCTTCTACAGAGATAGCTGCATACAATCTAACATACACTCTTACATACTAAAAATATTATGTAACATATATAAACTAGCAACAGATGAACAGAGAACATAAACTATCAACAAATCAAACAGTAACAGGTCCATAAATTGCTTCTTGCAGCTGAGGAACAAAAAGTACGAACCCGGTATCTTAACAGACACTCTTATTTTTCTTTTTTCTTTTTTTTTTTTCCCAAATTGATTTAATTTCAGAGAAAGTTTGATAACAACATTTGATTTGTTTCTCTTTTCAATAGCTGATCATGGTTCTAACCGCCAGATTTGAAAAGTTTTAAAGTCGTATTAAAGCTGCTTGTAAAATAGCTTGGAAATGAACTAGCAGCTGAGTCACAGAAGGCAGTGGTAACATCCTCTACCACAGCTCATCTGAAACACGTACTCCTCGTGGCATACTGTTCCCAGTGCTTACAAACCAGTTCTTAATGGAGTCTAACTAAAACATGTGAATATTTTAAAAATACTGGTTCAAAATCAAGCATCATAAAATAGTTCTTTTAATCCAGTTACTGCACAGATCAAATCTTGCTCATTTTTTTTTTCCCCAAGATCTCATTACTACAGCAGCAGTGTGGAAGGCATTTACAGAGAAAGTGTCTGGAATTAATCCATTTAATTAGTTCCACAGAAACAAAACAGAAAGATCAATTGCAGCTGTGCCACAGATTTCTCATTGCCTGACCTGGGATGCCCCTGCACACTCCCCTTTGCTCTCTCCCCAGAGGAAGATAGTTCTGCACATACTGGGGAAATGTTACACCTCTAAACACAGTGGTGAGGAGTGTGTCAAAAGCAGTTTTCCAACCTGCTGCTGGGACTTTATCCCTTTCAGTGAAGTAGATGGCCTGTGGGCAAAGCATACCCTACATGTCTCAGCTCTTACAGGACACATTTTATAGCAAACTGAGGATTAAAATGAAAACTTTTGGTTGTTTTCAAGGTCACCGACAAGGTATTTTGACTTCCAGTCTCCCACAACCAAAGCACATATTCTCCTGTTTGACTTACGATTGCATGCTTGACATTATCTTTTTAAAAAAGGTGATGCATACCTGGGCTTCCACTGAGTTCTTAAAAGTGCCCGCAGAAAAAAATGCTCTCACAACTGACCCACATGTACAAACATCCCAGAAGCTGTGAAGCACAGAGTCCTCATTTAAAGGCACCGCTGAAAACAGTCACAATCCAGCAGGCACCAGGGCTGCCTGTGCTGGGACGGGAATCTATAAGCAATCACCATTTCCTGTTTATTTTGCAAGAAAATAATGTAATGGCACCTCCAGGGCTGTCCTGATTTGGTCACACTGAGTGCACACTCGCAGGCTCCTTTCTCTTGCCACCAGGGATGGCCTCATGCTGGCACTCGCTGTTGATAATGGCAGTACTGGCACAGGCAATATAGCAGTGCCTTGGGTAACA
>PPHD01019779.1:0-13942 GCA_002909625.1 Bambusicola thoracicus
TGTGGAGATGCCATCCAACATGTGCTTTTTCCAGGAGTTAAGTAAATTTGAATCATGCTCAGTTGGATTTTCATTCTGATACCACCAATCTGTTGGTAATCATGCTTGTATCCCCAAATCCACAAAGCTGGTAGTGCAGCATACTTAAATGGAACCTTAGCAAAGAATGAGAGTGCTCCTTAGCTGGAAGGCACTAGTGTTGTTGTATTGCTTATTCCTTCTCATACTGAATGAGCAGTAACCAACAGAAAAATGAAAGAAAAAAGATTTAAAACTATTTTGCAGGGTGGGTTACATCCATCAGATATAAAAATGCACAGAGGAAAAAATAGTAAATAACATGGACACTCACTGTTCTTTGACTCTTAGTGGAGGAAGTGCAGGTCAAACCGGTATGTGCACATTCTTTGTAATAAAACTAATTACTATTTCTGTAAGTAATAAAGCAGAGAGGGAGAGAGGAATGCTTAGTGGGACAAGGAAGGGTGTGATGCATGACTAGCAAAGCCCAAACTGGCAGGAAGGACCACTCAGAAGTACTTGGGTTTACATCGTGAGGTTTTGGCGGCGGGGGAGTTTAGAGGTGGCCTTTGTGAGCAGATCTGGGAAGCTGCCCCATGTCAGATCAGAGCCAGCTCCAGCTGCTCCAAAAGAACCTGCTGCTGCCAGAGCTGAGCTGTGTGTAACTCTTGTTGTGTCTTTAGGAGACCAGATTTAAGAAAGGGAAAAACTGCTGCCCAACAGCAGCTCAGAGAGTGAAATGACAAATGAGAGAGACAGAGCCCTGTAGCCACCAAGGTCAGTGCAGGAAGGCAGTAGGTCCTCCAGGCACAGTGCAGAAGCTCCCTGCAGCCTAGGATCCAGTCTCACCTGCTGCATAGCCCAGTGCTGGAGGAGCTGACTGAGCAAGGGACAGCCAACAAATCAGGAGTTATGCAGAGCAGTTCTCCCTGCTTTATTCCTAGCAACTCAGCAACACTTAGCAGCTTTAACTACAGAAACCAGCTAGCCTAGCAGTTGCTTTCCCATAGGAAAAGGAGCACCAATTGTTATAGTTACCTTTCAGAAATTATCATTCTGCTTATCTAACATAAATGTTCCCATCACAATAAAAAGATGAACGTACTTCTGTTATTTTTCATAGTGAAAATCTTTCTTGGTGCTAGGCAGTCACAGTGAAAGGCAATTTTTTTTAAAGTAGGTTTTCACTGTAATGTTATGTTCACGATGAAGTTTTGCCTGGAAACTAAACATCAGGCTTTAAGATTTCCTGGTGCTTTACATTCATGCTCATATTACTGTCTGGTGTAGACTGTTACTTAAGGGACAGTCTAAATCTAAATTATGTTTGCTTTCTATAAAGCACTGTGGATTCTGTTCTGCTTCCATGGAGGTCATTCTCAGTTTTGCCATTGTTTTTTTTTTTTTTTTTTTTTTTTGCAGAAGAAGAATCAGGTCTGAGTAAGAGAGAAGGGGGAATACTCAGGAGAGCAGTAAGCAAACACCTGCAGTTTCCTTCAACATTTCTCAGTTGCAGTATTTTACCTGCTTAATTTGGCTTGTGTACTGTCAAGTGCTTTGGCCTGGCGTACTTTTACAGAAGCTACACCTCTATCACCTAAGGGAGTCCTTGGGATGTCACTGAGGCTGGCAAGGAGAGCAGATGCTGATTAAAAACCAGGGTCATACCCACTTCAGAATCACTTACTGCTGGCTGGCTCATGGATCTGAAAGGGCATCACAGCCATATATTATGAAAAGTGCTTGGTACTAGTCTACAGAAATGAGGATGCCAGATATTGTCAAGATACTCTTTCCAGAATTCTCAAGTTTTATGTTCATGAAAAGTTGTTTCTCTGGCAGTAGCTCAGAGGAGAAAAATCTTTCACATTTGTGGACAAATAGCAAAAAATTATACAGATAAACATAGTTCAGATGAATAAAGTATATTTGAATATAGAGATGGATAGAAACTAGGGTGTTCAGACTAAGCAGAGTAAACATTCAGTGGAGCTTCATGTGTAACAATGTCCCCTGAGGCAGATGTTGGTGGCATGGAAGTAGAGACCGAACCTTCTAAACGAATATTCCATTGCTTTTTGTTGCTGCGTGACAGATGGCAGCAGAGGGGCAGTCTGACAGAATGATGGCTGTCATGGAAGTGTATATGAAGCAAAGTTGTGGCACTGAATTCCTCTATGTGGAAAAAATGGCATCCACTGACATTCGCTGACACTTGCTGAGCATTTATGGAGACCAAACAGTAGATGTGAGCACAGTGAGGCAGTGAGTGGTGCATTTCATCAGTGGTGACAGTGAGGGTGGTCACCTCCACTGGTGCAGATTCTTATAAATGCAGCATGCAGACTCTTGATCTTTGCTGATGAAAAAGCATAGCTAATGGTGGTGGCTGACTATCAGTACAAGTTAGGGGATTAAAGGATTGAGCATAGCCTTGGTGAAAAAGACTTAAGGATACTTGTGGATGGCCAGTTGGACATGAGCCAGCAATGTGCCCTCTCAGCCCAGAAAGCCAACCATATCCTAGGCTGCAACAAAAGAAGCATGGCCGGCAGGAGAGGTAATCCTGTCCCTCTACTCTGCTGGTGAGACCTCACCCGGTGTACTGCATCCAGATAAGGAGTCCCCAGTGCAGAAGAGACATAGATCTCTTGAAGCACATCCAAAGGAGGGCCACAAAAATGATCCAAGGGATGGAACACTTCCCCTATGAGGACAGGCTGAGAGAGCTGTTCAACCTGGAGAAGAGAAGGCTGCAGGGAGACTTGGTGGTGGCCTTGCAGTATATAAAGAGGGGGCTATAAGAAAGAGGGGGATAACGCTTTTAGCAGGATCTACTGTGATAGGTAAAGAGGGAATGGTTTTGAGCTAAAAAGAGGAGATTTAAACTGGATGTAAGGAAGAAGTTTTTTATGATAAGGGTCATGAAGCACTGGAAGAGGATGCCCAGATATGTGTTTTGATAACCTGTGCTTGAAGACATTCAAGGTCAGGCTGGACCAGTATCTGAGCAACCTGATCTACCTGTAGGTATCTCTGTTCATTGCAGGGGAAGTTGTACTGGATAACCTTTAAAAGCCCCTCCTGACTCAAATGATTCTATGATTCTAAATGCTCAAGTATACTACCAAAATACTGTTTTTTATTTAAAAAGTCCTATATGCTATTTGTTATGTTATCCTTCCTTCCTTCTTGTGTAATTAATGACTACCAAAATTTATCTTTAAAAGATAAAAGGATCAGCGACAGTTACTTAAACTAATCAAATTTGATGCAAGAATTGAATTGTAATGTTCAATATACTGGGTTACAGAACTGTCAGAATAGAAAATTCATAGACTGATACTCTCAGGCCTGATTCTCAACTTACAGACATGAGCCACTACCATCTGTGCAGCTGGTTACACATTGTAGTACATTAGGCAAAAATAGGGCTATTAAATATGCTAGATAATAACTCTAATCACATTTTATTTTCAAAAGTGAAACAAATTCACTCTAAAGAGTTCCTTATGTTTACTTTTAAAGTGCTCTTTGTACCATTAAAGATTAATAATGGCACTTTATTGTTAGCCATTTCATTTGTCCTTGTTTATGAATAGATAAAATATATGCGATAATACTATTTTAGTGAGTCGTATTAGTTTGAGGGATAACTCAATTTTCTAAGCACTAGGGATATGAGATCCTCCTATAAATCTACAGAAGTTTTCAGTATACAAAAGCTGTTGCTGCTGTCAGCTGCCACAGATCGCTATTGCCCATCAAAGTCAAAGGAAATATGGTCATATACAGCAGCTGACAGCAGAATCAGAACGTTCAGCTTCAGAACAAGTTTAAAGAACCAGAACAGTTTGCTTGAAATAGCTACCAAAGCAGAGTACAGTGGAAATACTAGTGAGAATGGCAAGAAACAATTTGAGAAAGGAAAAGGTTGGATCCTCCTTGGTTGAGGAGGATCCAGTCAGATATTTTTCTAGGCAAACTTGATGCACACAAATCAGTGGGCCCTGATGGGATGCTCCCACAAGTGCTGAGGGAGCTGGCAGATGTGATCATTAAGCCACTCTATAATCTTTGAAAGGCCATGGAGAATAGGAGAGGTGCCTGAGGATTGCAGAAAAACTGTTACTCTAGTCTTCACAAAGGGCAAAAACATATAGGCCAGTCAGCCTTACCTTTTCTCTGGGAAGGTGATGGAGGAGCTTATTCTGGATATCATCTCCAGTCAAGTGGAAGAGAAAAATAAGGTGATCAGGAATAATCAATACAGATTCACCAAGGCAAAATCATGCTAGAGAAACCTTCTAGTCTTCTGTAATGTCATGACTAGCTGTGTAAATTGGGGTAGAGCTGTGGATGTTGATTACTGTGGCTTCAGCAAGGCTTTTGACACTGTCTCCCATAGTTTCCTTGTGGTTAAGCTTAGGATGTGTGGGATAGATGAGTGGGCAGTGAGGTGAATTGAGAATTGGCTGACTGACAGAGTTCAGAGAGTTGTGATCAGTGGTGCAGAGTTTGGTTGGAGGCCTATAGCTAGTGGCGTTCCCCAGGAGTCAATACTGAGTTTGGTCTTGTTCAACATCTTCACCAGCAGCCTGGATGAAAGTATACAGTGCAACCTCAGCAAGATTGCTGTTGACACAAAGCTGGGAGGAGTGACACACCAGGAGGCTGTGCTGCCATCTAGTGAGGTCTGGACAGGCTGGAGAATTAGGTGGAGAGGAACCTGATGAGGTTCAACAAGGGCAAATGTAAAGGCCTATGCCTGGGGAGGAATAACTGCATGTATCAGTATAGGTTAGAGGCTGACCTGCTGTAGAGGAGCTCTACAGAGCAGGACCTGGGTATCCTGCTGGACTACAATTCCATGAGTCAATAATGTGCCCTCGTGGCCAAGAAGATCAGTGTTACCCTGGGATGCATTCAAAAGAGCATAGCTAGCAAGATGAGAGGGGTTAACCTCCCCTTCTAGTTTGCCCCGGTGAGGCCACATGTAGAGTACTGTCTCCAATTCTGGGCTTCTCCATTCAAGAAGGACAGGGAATTCGTAAAGAATGTCCAGCGTAAGGCCACAAAGATTTTTCCCTCATGAGGAAAGGCTGAGAGACCTGGGAGTACTCAGCCTGGAGAGTAGAATACTGAGGGAGGATCTGATGAACAATTATAAATATAAAAAAGTGTGGAAGATGGGGCCAAACTCTCAGTACTGCCCATCAACAGGACAGGGCGTAGTGGGCACAAACTGGATCATCAGAAGTTCCATACAAATATGAGGGAAATCTTTGCTGTGAGAGTGGCAGAGCACCAGAACAAGTGTGAATTATTCTCTGGAGGTGTTCAAAATTCACTTAGACACTTTCCTGGGCAACCTACTGTAGGTAACGTGCTTTAGCAGGAGGATTGAACTAGATGTTCTCCGTAGTTCCCTTCCAACCTCTTTGATTCTGTGATTCAGTCCTCATGAATTTTCCCTCACAGACTTTACTGGAGCCTGAAAACCTACTCATCTTTTCTACAGTTTTTCACTGCTACAAAATTGCTTTTTTGTGTGATAGATATTTATCTCTTTAAAATGATTTTTATTATGCTTTTGTAATTGCAAAATGTAAGAAATATTCCTTCTCTATATAATGAATCTTATTAATTAAACTAATTTTACTTTTGTGCTAGCAGGAGAAAGTTCATGTTATATAACAGAGAGATTGCATTAATTCCAACTGAGTTAATGAAGCTGATGTGCTAGTTAGCAGCAAATTACTGTTAATTACCATGTGTCAACCTCTGAATTAAGAAAAAAAAAAAAAGAGGGGGGAGAGAAAGAGATTACATACAATAAAAATCTTCTCAAAACTAGGATGGTGTGAAATGTAGTTTGTAGCACCAATAAAGCAGTAATGAGCTCTGAGAAAGAGACCCTTTTCTGATTGCATCTCTTTTGTTAGATCAAAAACCTGCATCGAGTCCACTGAATCCATAAACATGAAATTCTACTTGATTCAGTGTCATTTCAGTCTGCAGTATTGCAAGGCTTCCTGTTCAGATGGATTCCTGAGCTTATGCCAGACATTATGGAGTGACTGTCTAGTTTTTTTTCTCCTTGTGATCCTCTGCCCCACAGGTACTTTTCACAGCTGCAAGTGCGTTAGCTTCAGTACACTTTGGATTTGTATCTCTGAACAGAAAGGAAAGAGAACTGCATATAAGTTAAGTTTTCTCCCCAATTTACCTATCCAGGTTCTTTCTACTACTCTTTGATATGGTACCCACCTGAAAATTCCAAGGAACACATCTTGGGATCTGCTGAATCCTAGGAACAGTTTGCTTTTTTGCCTCTGTAGACACATAAAGTCATGGTACATACGACCAGCATGAGAGACGTCTCTACTGCTAGACAAAGAACAGAACTGTCTTGTTCAAGAAGAAAAAAATATAGCTGAAATTTATTTTGTTTTAGGCAGAGAAGAGAAAGGTAATATTTGGTGTTTAAGAAATTGCATTTCAGATTTTGCTAGGTAAAAAGAAAACTGTGCTCTGTGGAGCAAGGTGCCTTTTATGGATGAAAGTTGCAGGAGTATGGTGGCACACACAATAAAGCATTTCAGTCCTCTTGGGTGAGTGTGTGAAGGCAAGACTGTAAAGGTGCAGGTTCCATCCCCCACAAAGAACAAGGGAGTAAAAACAGCACCACAGACAAAAAGATTTTCAGACTACTTTGTCTGAAATGCTAATGAAACTTATGTAGATACTCAGAAAACTACCCCTAGTTTAATTATTTCTGCTTTTAATTGCTTTTGTGTTCTCAGAGAACGGAAAGAAAGTTGAAAAATACACAATAGATAAAGAGAGGGAGTGTATCAAGCTACAAAGTGTAGTGGTTATCAATTACACTGACAGAAGAGAGGAAACAGAATGAAAGGAAGTCTGCATTAATTGAATATTACAAAGACACATCACTGGCTCCAGCTAATGGAGTTATTTAGGAAACTTTGGGTTCTACTCCCAAATGTAATGTCTCATAATTAATTTATTGCATTGTATTCCATCTGCAACCCATTAAGGAAGAATGTTGTGATGTGGAAATCTGCATTGTTGGCTCCTGAATGATGGCTGCAATGTTATTCCTAACCACAAAGGAATTTGTTTGGAAATTATATGAGATAGAAGCAAGGAGAAATATATATATAAATGCTACCCACGCAATTTTAATACAAAAATAGAAAGATATGATTTAAAAGTTTTTCTATCTGTTTCTTCCTCTGAACAAGACATAACAATTTTTGGGGGTGGTCATACATATTTTTCATCTTGATGTATTCTAAGCTAGAGATGAAGGATTCATGTATGTATCATATATTGACATCTATAATTACTTTATTTCAGGTCACATGTTAAAAGTGAAGTGGGAGAAAAACATATTATTTCAAACATCAGCACCAAGTATTTTCTAAGACTGAAGGAAAAATATATTTATAAAAATAATCATTTTATTCCTTGTGCTCTGGTATCTTCTGCCCACTTTCCTAATAGACAATCTCTAGTCAGTGGAATCCATACAAGATTTTCTTTAAACATCCAAGGGCCCAGAAGTCAAGATTTAAACAATTAAATGTAGTTTGACAAAACATTTAAAATCAAAATTTAGATAAATATGTGGATTAAGAGTTCAGGAAGCATTTCAGACTAATACCGTTCATAGATTCAGGAAATGCAGCACAGTCTTGTGGAAGATTATGAAGATGATCTAAAAATAATTACAGAATAGAACCATGCAACATAAAATACATAATTCACTGTGTTTATTGTATCACTGTGAACAGAACTAGTTACCAGTGTAGTGGCAGTGAGTGAACAACACAAAATGTATATGGATGCCAAAGAATTTATTCTTAATTTTCTTAAGTAGGTAAAATAATAAATTCAATGTTGTCAAATTAGGGGAGGAATTGCTTACTTTCTCGAGCAATTCATTTTTGAGATCATTAATGAAAAACCACACAGAAATGGCTTTTGTGATTAAACATTCTTGTCTAAGCATACGCCCCAGAATAATTTTTCTGACTAAGAGTAAATGCCCTTTGGATTCAGTTCAGTTACTTATGTCACCTATCTAATAATGTTTTT
The DNA here is from genome assembly GCA_002909625.1 of Bambusicola thoracicus. Taxonomy (NCBI): domain Eukaryota; kingdom Metazoa; phylum Chordata; class Aves; order Galliformes; family Phasianidae; genus Bambusicola; species Bambusicola thoracicus. The sequence goes on from PPHD01019779.1 coordinate 8,146, forward strand.
CTTACCGCGGTTAGATTGTTCCCCCACAGAAGACAGGCTAACCCTATGGCTGCAACAATGAGGCTCTTTCCTCCCATCTCCGTGCTGGGAACATGAGGGATTCACTGCTGCTGCCTTGAAGTAACAGGCTGCCCTACCATAAACATTCATTGTATGTCAGGAATTACCTGCATGAGCACTGCAGATGTAGGAGGCTCAGACTGCACCCCAGTATACTGGAGAGGATGGCAAACACACTGTCCGCTCACCTGGTCCAAGCTGCATTACCTTATCTATCAAAAAAGTCCAGCAGAACTTGTGTGCTGCTTCCCATCCCTGTGCTAAATACTGGACTTCCTGCCTGAGTTTCAAACTGATCGCAATACTATCAACACAACCAACAGGTATTATATATATTACACTGAACGGAACCAGAACAAAGGACAATATATGGATCTATTGTTTCATCAGTAAACGTATCCATGTTAGAAAGATTAGCATACAACACTGTATCTTAAGCTAATTTTGAGTGACACTGACAGAAGTGTTTCATTGTATAAATACACTTTTATTTTTATGAGGGTAACTAGCAGCCAGAAAGTGTTTACTGTTTATGCTGTGTTTTTTAAGATGACAAATTTATGGAATAAACTTAAGATTTGCTGTCTTCTGCAGGACAAAAATCAACTCTGTAATTTCTACCTAGCCATCAAAATCAGTTTTGCCAATAAATGTGAGAAAATGTCCCCAATCCAAAACTATCTGGAACAAGCAGAAGACATCTGACTATTCATAACTATATACTTATAGTGCTAAGTCACAGGCTGAACCAGTGATTGAGCACCTGGTGGGAAGGCAGGGCCAACACAGGAGAGCTCAGCTGCATGCAGTACACCTCAGTGACTGGAAGGGGTAGAACCAGGATCCATCCAATCGCAGACCTCATTTAAGGGTTGGCAGTAGAGGTGACAGTATCTCGCTGGCGATTCCTGTGTATCTGAAGCCTTCTGAAGGTAAGTCTTTTCTTTCTCTCTCTCTTTTTGTTTCTCCCTTCCTTTCTTTCTTTCTTCCCTCTTTGTTTCTACATCTGTGGTTGCTGAATTTGGACTTGTCTTCATTTGCTGAAACCAAAGACTTCGTACCCCTGCTGTTATTGCTGTATTTTCTATCACATTATAGTGTTATAAAACTAAAATTTTTGATATTTTTGCAAGGGGAGCTTAAGTGTTATTTACTTTAAGTGCCATGCCAGTATTTACTTTCAAAAGGTGTCTAATAACTTGAAAATGTCAGTATATGTCTAATAGGAGTTTACAAAACATTGCCTCTAGCTGCCTAAATGCTTCTAAGAGTTGATCCTGAATCATGCATGTTTTAGGAGAGGACCATAGCACAGTTCTAGATGCAATTTTTAAGAGCTAGTACTTTTTTAATAGATACTTTCTTCATCCTGTCTTCCAAAAACCCCTTTCTCAATTCAAAAATGTAATGAAGGAAAGCTGGGACTGTGGATTTCTCTAAGCTATTTCAGTCCATTTAGTCAGCTGGTTTGGATTTAACACTGAGCCTGGTTTGGTTGAGAGCCCAGCCCGCAAACTTGTGCTGGGGTCCCTGAGGGAACAGCATCCTGAAGCAGTCGTGGCAGGTAGGAAGGGGCAGAAATGCCTGAAGACTCCTGTAGAAAAAGAATCTTATTGTCCTGGGGCCTTATTTATTTTGGTGCTTTCAAAAACATGTCTCAAAGCTTTTCTGTTGATGGCCTCTCTATTCAGCTTAGGGTATGAGAGAGAGCATTTCTACGTGTGTGTGACAGGAGAAGATTCAGGGAGGTGGAGGGGATATTTGGATCAGGATTTCATCTGAAGCAGAGGCTGTGTTGCCCTCTCAACCCACACCTTTGTTTTCCAGACTACCTACTGACTTCCCTTTCAGAGCAGTGCTTAATTGCAACATTGTTGTCTGCATTTTTAACATCCATAGAAGTATGGGTGTTCTGTGTAGGTGGGGGAATACAAAACATTTTGTCATTAAATAACAATGTCAGTCATTCAGTACATCCAGCACAATTTTCATTTGACGCTTAAAAGATAGAGACCTTCATAACATTAGGGCTGAATGAGGCTTAAGCATTGCAGAGCCTAGCATATATTCAACAATTTATCACTGAGGAAAGATAATGAATGTTTGTTTAACCTATTATCACTGCCACTAAGTGGGTAATTCAACAAAAGTTGTTTTCTAGCTATTTAAAGAGGAGAAAATTTGATTAAAACAATTGATTAAATGATTAAAACAATGATTAAGGCAATGTAAGAAAGCAAGCAATTTTTGTTTATGAAACTCTTATTCCTTTTTGCAATCTCTTCTGTTTACGTCCTCGGGAAATTAGGGTGATGTCTGCATTGGTTCTGTGTTTTGAATTGCCAGTCTCGCTGGTCATTGCCCTGATAGTTCTGCCTGGTCACATCGGTCAGTTTGTGCAAGGATGTCATAGGGCACTGTGCACCACAGAGCAGAATACATTGGCCTTAAGAGAGAGAAGAAACAATCCCCAGCCTGAGGGACTCCCAGAGGCACAATTACAGATGAACTGAGCTCTGAAAACAAAACTAAAATAAAAATATGAGAGCATGTGGGGAACCTTGTTTGTCCTGAGGTGTACAACGACGGGGATGAAGCAGCACTTTCCTCCTCCACAGTTTGTACCGCATCTCTGAAGGCAGCTGTAGTAATAGCTCCATGTCAGGTTCTGGTCACTACTACTTCTTGTGATGAGCAAGGAAATGTGAGTGCTCAGAATGAAAAAAATAGGTTGGTGCTTTATATTGGGAACTAAGAATCTAAGGTGACCTATTGTGCTTGTTTGTTTTCAGACAGTCCTGGTTTAAATCAATGCAATCCCTCATCAGAGACTTTGAACAAGTTATTCTGAGACATGATTTTGCCACTTAAGCTGGTTAGTCAAAATAAAGCAATACAAAACATCCCTAAATCCTTTTGAACTAGGTTGTATTGATTTAAAATCTTTACATAAAGATAAATTACGTTATTTTTTAAGTTTATTTTAATTGTATATATGTACTTTCTGCGTAAGATTCTGTTCCTTATTGGCTTCTCCGTATCAGTAAATAAGATCCATGCTAGTTTCAGTGCAAACTAAGCAGGTCTGTGGCACAGGCACAGATGATGTCCTGTTGTCACCTGGGCAGTTCAGCACTGCCCAGCTCTGCTCAGGCTACCTGCCAGCAGTGCCTGGGCATGGTTCAGAAAACAGCCCAGAATAGCAGGCAGTATGAATGAAGCCAACCCATTTAGGGTCAGAAAAGAAATGTAGCTGTATTGATATCAGCTGTGCCTCTCAGCCAGTCTGCAGAGCTGAGAACTATGGTTTCTTTCATTTTCTAGTGCATTATCTGCTTTTCCTTTCAGTTAGACACCAATCCGGAGTGATTCATAAGGTTTGCCAATGTTTGAGGGTGCTAATGTTGGACTATTTGTCTACTTGAAATGTATATTTGCTTTTTTAAATCTAAAAAATACATTAATAGAACTTTTATGTATTAGTATAATGGTTCAGATAAGGCAATGAATGATACAGTTAAAAGCAGTTATTTTGATATAAGTGGAGTTATGTCTGTTCTTAAAGAAAGGATTGTGTTTCTTAGTGCATATCAATACAGTTAAAATATTACAAGATGTACTACATACGCCACATTCAAAATCAATGAGAAGGCAGAGGAGTGAGGGTTGAAAGAAGTATAGAATGATATAAGCACCTGTTGGCACGTAGATGGTGCTGCCTCCTTCCTGCATCTTGGACACTAAATTTTGATCTACCTGAATGCCTATTTGTAAACATAACTCCTATATTCTTCAGTTCTATTTACTTTTCACCAAGCATAGTGTTTATGTCATCAGACTGGAAATATTCTCCATCAGAAAATCACACAATAAATTGTCAATATGTTCCGCTTTCTCAGTAGCTTTACAGCATGACAAATATTACTGTCCTGTCAATAAAATTCATATGCAATTTTACCGAATTCATGTAAACCAGGAAGCTTAACTTTAGGCATATTTTTTTGTTGAATGTTTCTTGCTGCATCCATTTTGTGATGCTTTCAAGATAAAATTTAGGAAGGGGTTTGCAGAACAAAATGGCTTTGTACCTATGTGGATTTTTCTTTGAAAAACAAAATGGTAGTCAGAAAATACCTATTCATATTCCATAGAATTTGGGGGAAAAAAAACACAAAAACAAAAACCATTCCATTAAAATATTAAATACTTTTTTCCTGTTCATCTAACATACTAAAATTCAAGGAAATATTTGCATGAAGAACAAATACATTTTCTGGGGGGTGGGGGGAATACAAACTCATGCTCTTGAGAAGACATCCATTAGGAGGATGTAAAGGACCAGTGTGGAGAGCAACTGACATTAAGGATAGTGTGAGAAAGAGGGTTTTAGATTTTTCTATTCCTCATTGTACAGCTTAATTGTTTTCAAAGACAGTGTTCCCGTCCCAAGGCAGATGCCTGTGTTTCTTTGGCTTATGCAATGTACCATTTAAGGGCAGCCTCCCAGCAACTTCACTGTCAGTTTTACTATGTAGTCCCACTCTGTAATCTCCAGCTGTTATTAGAGGGATTTCTACATTTAGGCAGCAGAGGACATTTAGATATTGTAGTGACTTATCTCAGTTTTCCTTTAAAAGATAATATGTGTGCTTTGAGTTTAAAGAGAGAGACAGTAGGTGCAGATTTTTACGAGTATGGCATGCAAGCTCTTCATCGCTAATGAAAATGCAAAGCTGATGGTGATGACTGTGTTGAGAAACTGTGTTTTGAGAATTTGCTCTATCAAACAGTGTTACTGTTCTCTTTGTACCTTCTGTAGTTTCCATGGAAACAAATAGGAGGCATTACTTTCAGAGTGACCTGCATACATCAACATATACTTCAGAAATAAATGTGCAGTACATCTTCCAATGTGCACAGTGTGTTTTCATCAATAAATCTGTGCTCTGTTGGTACCTGCATGTAATTAGAATTGTCTGCTTAATGGACTCACTGTTTTGTTTTACATGCAGTCTTAAACATAGAAAATATATGACTTACTAAATGTATTTATTTTTTTTTAATACTATACAATAAGAAACTAACTAGCTTACAGAATCATAGAATCCTTAGAATTGAAAGGGATCTTTAAGGGCTGTTCAGTCCAACTCCCCTGCAATGAACGGGGACATCCACAGCTAGACCAGGTTGCTCAGAGCCTGATCCAGCCTTGCCTTGAAGGTCTCCAGTGCACTGATGTATAATGTAACAAAAATTTATATAATTCTCTGTGGTGAAATAAATAATTCCAAGCATGGCAAAATTCATTAAATGAATGATCTGCAACATGTTTTATTTTACTTAAACATCTTCTAATATAAATAGTCTAAATCAAAATAGGCCCTTAAAGCAGATCTGAAATGAATTTAATACATTAATGTGTGTAGGCAAGGTGGTGGGTTTTTACACAGCAGTCTGTGGTTTTATTAATGTAATATAATAGGCATTTTCTCATTTAATACAATAAGAAGATCATAAAGTTGGACAGTTTTGTAGAATCATAAAATTTGTCTCTGGGGATCAATTATCTTCAGCATACCAATAGGATTCCCCTCAATCTTTAAGTCTTTTATATGGGCCAAAACTGAGGTATTAAAAAGAAACTTTATCCACAAAGCCCTTAGGATTTCCACTTTTCAGCAGCACTTCACACTCCCTTAATTTCTGAGAACTACTATAAAGCTACAGAGGATCTATC
>PPHD01019780.1:0-13942 GCA_002909625.1 Bambusicola thoracicus
CCTGGAGCAAGGGACTGAAGGAGAGCAAAGGAAAGCTAGAGTTTGTGCAAAGAGGGGAGTGGTGAAGTGAGAAAGAAGTGATCCAGGGGAAAACAGGCTTCAGCAGCTCTGCTTCTCATGGAAAAATTGTTCTCACTATTGCCAGTCTTCAAGCTTGAAGGTAATAACTGTGGCCTTGAAATAAGAAGTTTGTGCTTTTTTCATTCTGCCAAGCTCCCCCTGACTGCCTGCAGCATCGGTGGAATAACAACAGTTTTTTAACACCTCCCAGTCTTAGAATTTCAGGGCTAACTTTCTGGAAGAGCTAAATGAAATCAAGTGCCAACATTAAATGCTGTCTTATGTGTAATTTCAATATCCCCCCATATCTGTCCATCCTCCATTTTAGCAGGAAAATGTGATTCCTCAGCCCAGTATTTACCTGATGTGTGGGTGTGCTCTGCGTGCACTCACTCATCTCTACTCCTGCTGTGGCTCTGAAGGGGTCTTCTCCCCTTTTTACTTTCTTGCCTCATGAAGACAGCATCGGGTGTTTGCCAGGGTTAAAACACATGACATCTAGGGGAGGACTCCATCCCTCCAAAAGCACTTGCATGCAGTGGCTGTATTGAACAAGTGAATTCCTGTGAAGGAATTGCTGCTAAAAAGAGAAAGAAAAACACTGACCAGAAGGGTCAGCTGAGGAGGAAGGTCAGAAGAGGACGGCTCAGAGCTGTTTGTAGGTAACATGGGAAGAGAGGGCAGAAGGCACTGAAATTTGTTCATCAAGGAGTGAAGGAAACTCCTGGAAGCACAGGGAAGAGAAGAGCCTAATGTGCCCTTAAAGGACATTTCACGTGCGATTGCTCACATGTCATCACAGCACCGGCACAGAGCTATTACATGGGTCACTGCAGGGACAGGGTTATGTTGCCCTTCTGTAATCATGCTGGATTTATTTCATATTTAACTTCATCACTGAATTGCACCTCGTATAATGTTTGATTTCAGAATAAATTCTACAGTGCTCCATTTCTTTAATCCTAGCCTGACAATAGGGACTTTTAATTGCGTCTCCACTACGTACTTTTTTGTCTGAAAAGTAACATAACATCTCTTTGATCAGTATCCTTTCCTTTTTCTAGATGTTTTCTATGGGGAGTTCAAAGAGCACTGCTCTGTTCTTAGGTACTCAGATGGTTTCTGCTGGTGTTTTGAAGTCACCAATCTTTCTGCCCTTCACAGAAGTTTCCATTAGCAAACAGAAAGCAGTAAGAGGCAGCTGTGATACGAATACTCAGCGACACACTGGGAATGCTGAGTATTCCAAGATATTGTTAAAGTGAGCAGTTTATAAACAGGTGCTGAAACCTGACCTAGATCCATAAGAGCAATTATAGAGTGATGCTGCATCACAAAAACGCATCAACTTTTTGTATACTTTGAATGTAGAGTAGGCAGTGGGTAAATTCATTGTAAAAAAATTTATCCCAGGCTTTTTCTTAATATAGTTTCACTGGCACAGTCATAGCCTTCCACGATCCAAAATATGGAGCCATCCTCATTCATTCTTACCACAAAAATGTGTTTTTGGTGATAATAAGTAAAAAGAAAGGAAAAAGAAGCAGCACTTCAAACATGTTACTGATTCTGAAAACTCACAGAAAAAGAAAACCAATGCATCTTTTAACAGTGAGTTCTTATTATTGGGTTTTGGTGTGGGTTGAGAAAAGGTGAAAATCTAAATTGTAGGTGCTGCACACATCTACACAGAAACTGACTGTCCACAGCTTGCCCAGCAGCCTGAGAAGCAAATTGGTGAACTGACTGCCCTGTTTGATGAGAGCACCTTGCAGCAGCCATTGTGTCCCCTTTGTTTGTGGTAGGAAGAGTATCCTCAAAATATCTAAACCTGTATTCTTCCTCTTCTCTCAGTCCCTCATGCCTGAGGTCCCAACACTGAGCCAGGTTTCACAGAATCGTTTGTTTGTTACTACTAGAAAGACCTGTTATCAGTGCAACATAAACCCTGGCTGAGCCACATAAACTGTGTTTCTCAAGCACAGAAGTGATCCTGAATTCTTCATCTATTGGATGGTGGTGGCCTTAATAACCTCTTGCACTGACTCAGAGTTTATAAACTTTTTCCAGAACATTCACTGCTTGATTTTGAAATGAATAGTAATGGATATCACTGCTTATTGACATATATAAAATATTGCGGATAAAATGCAGACAATACACCTATGGTGGTTGTTGCAGAATCCATTACTTTTTGCAGTTATCCTTGGCATCTTCTAGAACAAGAGATATTTTGCTATCTATTTACTAATTTATTTTTGATGTTTCAGACCTATGAAAGCAGGGGGTTATTTGCAAACCTATCTATCTGAGCAAACAGCTCAAAAGACAAAAATTAATTGCTCGGTGATTACCACTGTAGTAGGAAAAAAATCTTTAATTATTAATGGGAAGCCAACATCTTCACCATTTTTTGCAGACTGTTATGCCTTGTGGGATGGGAAATGTGCTTCATTAGGGACTTCTCTAAAACAAACCAAAAATATGTAAACCATGTGCACATTCAGTTCAAGGTCTTTACCTCAGAAATAATTATGTTCATAGCTACATGCTCCCTATTAACTGAATGTTGTTTCAAGATCTTCCTTGAAATATCTGAAACATAAGTGATGCCAGATTAGCCAGGTTCCTGAGGAGTAGTTTTAGCCTTATTCTTTAAAGCAAATAAGGTTATGTGACATGGCTCAGGACAGAGAGAAAAGAGACTGAAAACCCAGTGGGATAAAGCAGCCTCCTGTTTGCATTTACTGCAGAACGGTACATATATTGTTAGGTCAAGGGCTTTTGTATGTGCCTAGGAGCTGTATGTACACCTGGAGAGTGCAAAAATGTAACAGGGTTGGGGAAATTAGTTAAAAGGTACCCACACGTATGGGATCTCTAAGGCTGAGCATAGGAAGTGCAGAAGCTGAAATCCAAATTTACAGATCATAAAATTCACAGATTCAGAATGTTGTAAAATAAAGGAGGGGAAAAAAAAAACAACACTGGAATGTGGATGCACAAGCAAATATATTTGTTACAGATTAATTAAAAGCAGTTTCTGGTAATACAGTATTTCCACTACAAACAAGTCATACCCTTAATCAATCCTTTATTAATTCAACATCTCTTAATTTCACTGGATAGTGGCTTTATACTCAGGAACTACTCCAACAGAGGGTTCCCCCAGAACATGGGACATGATCCAATTAAAGAAGCCTAGAACAAAGAGGACCAACCAAGGGTAGAAATATCTGAGCGCATTAGGAACAGAGAAATAAAGACTGAGAGCACAGTGTGTGAAAGAGAGTTTCACTTTCTCATACGACTAATGTGAGAGAATTATTAGATGTGAGGGGGATCTTTTTCACTGAGAGAATGGTGAGGTGCTGGCACCGGCTGCCCAGAGAACTTGTGGATTCCCTGTTCAAGCCCAGATTGGGTGGGGCCCTGGGCAACTTGGTCTAGTACTTGATCTAGCAGTTGGCAACCCTGTCCGTAGCAGGAGGGTCAGAACCTGATGATCCTTGAGATCCCTTCAACCCAAGCAATTCTATGATTCTATGGTATACACCTGTCCTTAGCTTTTGTGGTGAGTGGAGTCCAGAACCCTGGTGTCAGGTTATAGACGCTTTCCTTCCTTCCTTCCTCTTTTCTCAATCGTTGTTCTGCAGATGCCCTATTTTAAAAACAAACAAGCAAAAAACCTTCCATTGATTCTTAAGGAGTCTTTTTAGATTTCTATCTGTTAAAAAAATAAAATAAAGTAACTGCTGTGAACCCAGACTGAGCTGGGATGGGAACACAGGGGAAGTTCCAATGAACCATTGCTTTGCGAATTTGGACAGCCTCATCAAGAGCCACCATCTCTTGCTATCTCAACTGGCAGTTGTCCACAGCATACTGTACTGCATTATAACTGCACAAAGATACATCCCATGCCCATCATAGGTGGTGCCTTCCCTGAGAGGGCCCGAGAGAGGGTGCATTTGGCTTCAGCACAGCTGGGCCTAACTACTTATCTCTTAACAGCTTCAGCTATCACAGCTGTGAGTCAGAGGTTTGGTGCAAACTGGGAGCTCTGCCTGTTTACAGGGCAGCATTTTGTGAGTCTTTGCTGTTAGTAAATTAAATGTTGGCTATGTTAATTATGATTTTATGTTCTTAAGACCTTTATCATTCTTTGTTTGAGTGAAAAATCTGTATTAGAGTTGTCTTCTATTAGTACTCAGGTGTTTTATGGCCCGGGCTGTTTGTAGGCCCATGAAGTGGCCTCCCACTGCCAGCAGTGCACCTCCATGCAGCAGGCACGCTCCTCAGAAGACTGAAGAGTTTCACTACAAGAATAATTGTGTCTTCTTAGTACATGGTTATGGTTTCATACTAAAGGAGAAGAGATTTAGATTGGATATAAGGAAGAAGTAGTTTACAATCAGGGTGGTGAGACACTGAGCAGGTTGCCCAGAGAGGTGGTGGATGCCCTGTCCTTGGAGACACTCGAAGTCAGGGTGGATAGGGCTCTGAGCATCCTGATGTAGCTGTAGGTGTCCCTGTTCATTGCAGAAGAGTTGGACTACATTGCCTTTAAGGGTCCCTTCCAACTCAAGTGATTTTATGTACACGACCCAAATCTGGGTCCTTTCCTTTTCCATTTGTACCTGTTGACCTCCACAGCCTTCCCTAGGTGTGGGTCGGACCGGAAGCAAGGCCCTGCTCTATCATCAGATGGAAGGCAGAAGTGAGCCTGTTGTGCTAAACCAAGCACATGATTACCAGGAGAAATTACTTGGCTGATGCTGAAGCACCAGACATGCAGAAATGTTTGCTTTGAAATTCCAGAGACTTGACTGTCCCTTTGGTTTCTTGGAATGCTTTGATTTAGTTGTGTGGGGTGGGAGCAGTCTGTAACCTCACAAGGGCACTAGGAATGCTACCCCTTGTGCAGCCACAGGATATGTGAATTAACTGTCAGTGAGCTTCAGGGAGGCTGCAGATGTATACCTGGTTAGGAGAAGTTTGGCTGTCTTGTGAAATTTGTTTCCACCACAGGATCAAAAGCAATTATGTGCATGAACTATATAATCCTTGGATGGATAATGAATAAACAGGACATGACAATGTGAGGGAACAGGGAACCCACTGCATGCAAATATCAGAAGTTTCACTTTTAATTGCTTGACAGCAGAAGAAAAGTAGGCTCCTGCCTTTTGTGAGTGCGCAAATTATTCAGATCCATAAGGAAATCAAGATTTGGTGCATTTAAAGTAACCCATTTTATGATTAATTTTGAGAAGTAAACATTCGAAACCAACTTTGCTTGTTTTTGGGTGCAGCTCAGAGGACAGCCCTTGCATCAGCAGAAGGATCTATTGACACAAATCTAATTGCTTGAGTGTCTATCTGATTTGCTCACACAGTCAGCAACTAAAGGTACCTTGCTTACATTTTCTTCCTCTGCCTATGTTAGTAACTCAAACGTGAGCATAGTTTGTACCTCCCAAAAAGTCCCCAAGTCTCAGAAAAATAACAGTGGAGCTGTTTTTTTTTTTTTTTTTTTTTTTTAAAAAAAAAAAGCATTGTTTCTACACCGAGAAATCACCTGATTATTTCCAAACTGATGCTGGGCTTCAAAACCTTGAGAACTGTGTCAAGACAGCCCAAATTCTACCTTGCTCCCTGAGACTAGGCACGTAAACATCGCAGGTCTCTGATGGCCAAGCCAGAGGGCAAGGAAGCATGCCAAGCAGGGGACCAGCACAAGCCAGCCTACAGGTACTTATTGTCTGAGATCAGTCATTTAGTGATATCTTTAATGAAGTACATTTTGGTGGATGGAAAAAAGGAATAGGTGTGCTATAGCAGTCTGTTTGTTGACTGTAGTATGTGGTGTGCTCGGTAGTTGGGCATACTTTTGAATCTCCCTTGGTTCTTTCTTAGCATCGCACTTTAAGTACATGTTGAACCCATGAAAGAATATAAAACATGCTTTTAAAAGGTTTTGAGGCACGGTAGGAGGTGAGACAGGAGCTACCAGAAGCTTTTTGCCAGGAGGATTTTTAAAAATGAGAAATTATTGTTTTTCACTGAAACTGAATAGCTTCTTTCTGATGAGTTGGATCACGGTGGCTGGCTCTGGAAATAGTGCAAGCCCTCTGACAATGGATGTTGCAAGCAGCACAGTCAAACTTGCCCACAGCAGACAGGGAAATAGCGCTCAATATATCATTCACAATGCACTGCAGTGATCCCGTAAGGCCAATTTCTGCTGTTAACTCAGAGAAAATCAGAGGGGAAAGAAAGGGGTGCTTGTTCTTACTGCTCTTTGAGAGAACAATCTACAAACTACTGATTTCAATTCCACAGCTCTCCACAAACACACACCAAACGGAGCGTTTCTGCTCATCTACAACCACTATATCACTGTATAAACTCTGCACCTGGAATAGACTATCTTTGTCTGCAGATTTTCATCTCAGGGCTTAACAGAAAATATAGAGAAGGGATGAAATATAAATACAGATGAGTTTGTGCAGTGATTTACTAGAGCTGTTTAGCACTGTCAAATTTGCCACCCAAAATTCATCATCCGGGCCTGCAGAGGAAAAGAGGAATTGCAGTTCCAAAGGGTAATTCAGCCCCTCCAAATATAACTGGCTTAAGATGTGTGGGATGAGTTATTTGTTCAGAGCACCTGTTTTTTCTAGGCATCTCTAGCCACTTATACAAGTTCTTACAGGTTTTTCCTCTTCTTATTTTCTGGAAATATTTTTCTGAGCGTACTATGAATACTTTTTGTGTTTTGTGTCTCAGATTTCCTTTCTCAGCAGGGACCCAAAATCAGCAGGGTTGATAACCCCAAGCAGTATGTAGGAGTCACATCATAACTGGGATCTTGAAAAACCAAGCTGCAAAATCTTAGGTGTTTTTCACATAGGCAATGCAGTGAGGGGCTTTATTCTTCTGGACAGAGTATGAAACTCATTGCTTTGCTGTATGACACAAAATAAGCACATGCACAAGCTACCAAAGGCAGTGTGATGCATTGAACTCTCAGACAGAAATATTGTGTCCCAAGATTCTATAAGGAAGGACGATCTCAGCTGTGATCCTACCAGCTTGTGGGATGCTGAGGGGGTAGGAAGGAGCATCAGAAGGGCTGCAAAGTGAAGCAGAATTAGGGAGGGGGCAGGAAGTCTGGAGAGAAGCCATGGGAGAAGATGTAGTGAATGGTTGTCCTGTGCAGAGAGAGACGTGGGCACTTTGAGGTAAAGGGTTTCTTTTTTCTGCAGGCAGCATGTTTTTGCTTGCCTAGCTGCTTGTTTGAATGCAAAACCATTCAGGAGCAGTCAGTACAAAGTCAGGAGAAAGACGTGTGTGAGTGAGAGCAGGGAGAGGCATTTCTGTGAGCAGTGCTCTGACAATAGCTGAAAAGGCAGCAGTTTTCTCCCTAGATGCAATTTGCAAACCATCATTAATTAAATAACGCCATCCTTTTTCTTTTGTACTAGTTTAAGCTGTAATGGAGTGTAATCTGTTGAATAATAAATATCCCCGTGTTTCACTGAATGTTCTTTTACTGCATAATGATGCATGTCAAGAAGAAATCTGTGGTTCTCCTTGAACATCTCCAAAGTTGTTTAGATTCACCTCTTTAATAAGGTTTTAATGTAATAACTAAAGAGGAGTATAAAAGGCAATGTTTCCCAAACTGTGTGAGCTGCCAGGCCTGGTAGGTGGTTTGCAGATGGTCCAGAGACCATATTAAAGTAATAAAGTCATAAACCAGAGAGTTAAAACGCTGGTGATAAGAGAACTGAGTAGGCCACAAATGAGTGGTAGGAATTTCATCTACAAACATGAGAACGGGAGGAGTCATGAATTTCCCCTAACATCATTGGAGTTCTGTGTGGGTCACAAGGCAACTGTGAAACCCACTGAGCAGAGCAAAGGATGCTCTGCATTACCAAGACAGGTGTCACTGGAGCACTGCAGATCTGGCTCTGTGCATTTTTGAACATTCATGGATAACCTGCAGGTTATCCTTAAGCTCTGGTTCTTACTTCAAATTCAAAGCTATTATGTTCTCTTGAATTCCAAAGGGAAATATTTACTCCATGCAAATTACCTTTTTAACCTCTAAATGCCTAATATAATATTTATAATCTTTGGATTCTATTCAGTAGCGCATCAAAAATGACGTGTGGGTGCACTTCTCCTCTCCAAGACTGTGCACTATAAAGAACAGAAAGCGGCCGGTTTTCATTATGCTTCTTAGTGACTAACACATTCAGTCTTCAGCAGAGAACAGGTCTGTATCTGCACTCTGCAAACAACAGCTTTCTTTTGAGCAGGCAGACAAAACCCCAACCTGCATACCTTCAAATTCTGGGGCAGAAAATCTAGTGGTTTGGGGGTTTATTTTCTAAGGGAAGCTGACCTGCACAGAAATTCTGTTCTTTTTCATCTGTTAGACACAGATGATAGTCTGAAAGATAAAGAAAATTATCTTCAAGTAAATGAATCTATTCATCCTTAGGTGAGCTTTTCTTCTGCATTGGCAACCTGTGGAAATGGTAATCTAATCATGCCACAAGACTAGTATCCCTTGTGCTGAAAGCTTGTAATTCACAGCTGAAGGAGGATGTGGGAGATAGCTGAGAATGCAGTAATTATAAGGTTGGTGCTAGAATGAGCAGTGAAATAATGCATATTATTTTGTTCATAAGCAGGATTTTTTTAGCACATGGCAAGCAGGTTTGTGCGAGCAAGTGAGCTGAAGATTTTTGTCTTTGACAAAGCTGTAGGACACCTGGTGCTATTAACTGAGGTACCTATAAATGCCTTTCTTATCTTTCTTTGCACCCCTTGCTGTGTTGAGTTTCAGTTGGACCTTGTCCTTCCTAACCCCATCCCTATACAGCCTAGCAGCATCCCTATACTCTCCAAGGTTACCTGTCTCTCCTTCCACTGCCTATACATTTGAACATAAAATCATAGAATCATTAAGGTTGGAAAGACTACTAAGATCATCAAGTCCAACCGTCAGTCCATCCCCACCATGTCCACTAACTCGTGTTCCTCACTGCCACATCCACACGGTTCTTGAACACCTCCAGGGATGATGACTCCATCACCTCTGTGGGCAGCCTTAGCCAGTGCCCAACCACTCTTTCTGAGAAGAAATTTTTCTTAATATCCAACCTGAACCTCCCCTGACACAACTTGAGGCCATTCCCTCTTGTCCTTTCGCTGTTACCTGGGAGAAGAGGCCGATCCCCACCACACTACAACCTCCTTTCAGGCCTCCCTGGAACCTCCTCTTCTCCAAACTGAACAATCCCAGTTCCCTCAGCTGTTTCTCATAAGACATGGCTTTTTATGTGTATGCGTGGGTGGCTCTATTTATGTGTTCAGACAAGAACTTGCACACAGGTATTTATTGTACATTCTTACACCTTATATGCTTTGCAGTGCCTCACCTACCTGTCATCCTATTGCATATGGCACAAAGTAGAGTAAGATTTTCCACATGCGTTTCCAAGAATAATAATGCCTATATTTTTTTTATTAGAAAATTGCTTGTGCGCAGTAACAATTCGTCTCGTTTCTGTCTCATCTGGCAAAGTGCAAAAAAACATTCTGCAGACAGAAACACATTAATGATGCAACTGATGCTTAAGTCATCATGTAGGATGAATTTTACACGTGACAGGCTGTGTAAGCTCACTGCAAGCTAAGTTCTCCACCAAGATCAGTAAGTAGCATGCAGCAGTCTTGAAGGATACGTAAAGTATCTTTTTTAAAATCATTTTTTTCTTTTGACAATATCTGATCTGTGGAGAGGGGGGAGGGAGTATAACTGGCTCACTTCTCCTTAATGAGGCTTAATACAATGATCTATTTTTACCATGCACCAGTGGAAGTGATGAAAAAAACAGTCCTGAGCATTTGAGAGTGGGGCACTTTTAATCCCAAAAGCTCTTTGCATGTAATGCTAACAAATTACAACAAATGTTGCTTTCCATCCTGAAGGACAAGAGGCCGTTCTGGCAAGGTATGAAATGAGGAACATTAGCAATGTATAATATAAAGAAAAAAGTTTCTACATTTTTTCTTTAATTATGTACAGTTTTTTAAAAAGAAAAAAGACCTTCTAGAACAGTGACCTTTTGCTTTGTGAGATTAAAAGGAAAGTGCTCAGTAGAAGAAAAAAGAGAGGAAAAATGAAAAACAATTTTGTCCTGTTTAGATGACACTTTTCTCTTGAGAAACAGGTCAAACCAGCAGGTTCCCAGTCTCAAAGAAAACTGCTGCAGTGGCCTACTTGGCTGTTAATACGTAGCACATTCAAGGCATGTATGGAAGAGTCAACTGAATGGGGTAACAAAGAAAATAGGACTCATCTGCTGTCCTAAGCACTAAATTGAGGAAAACTGTAAGAAAGACCTTTTTTATTTTATGAGTAGATCTCACTCCTGGTCTACATGGTTTGGGCAGCAATTTCAAACACAAAAGAATGACATTATAGATGTAATAAACTGCCTTTGAAGTTATTAAAATCTGATTGTTGACATTTTGCTAATAGTTCTGCAGGAAGGAAAGGCTGTGCCCTGAGACTTCTTAGGCCAAGGTGAGTTCATGCATACATTTTGTTGCTGTTTTCTTCAGCCAAGTTATTCAGCAAAAACACCCTGAATAGTCTTTAGCACCTTTGCTAGTCTTTAATGGCTGAAGAGACCTACCTGGCAGCTTGACAGACTCCAAAGCAAAACAAAAAAGTAATGGAAGGAAACTGCAGATTCAGTGTGCAGCAACCTCCTCTCTACACCAAAGATTTCTCTAAATGTCCAACTTCTCCAGAAGTACTGAGTTGTTTTTTTTTCAGAATAACTCTGTATTATTATTCAGAATAAATCTGGATAACCTTAGTCCCACATTGAAGCAAGATGCATTTATTCAGCTTAATGCAAAATTTTTGTGGCATAATAGCTCTTCTGAGAAATGTCCAAGTAACCTGAAATGTTTCTTTGGGCACAGTGTAGCTGTGGTTGACACCACTGTGACCTACAGCTAGGCACAGCCTGCATAGTCTCTTAGATCCCATATGGTAAAAAAAGTAAAGAATATTTATATTACTGGAAATAAGGGATGACTGATGTAATCACTGGAACTGATATTAATCTTGAATATATAATTTTTCCCATTTCCCAAGTTGTTTACGTACACTCTTCATTTTTGCACATGCATTTATTTATCATTTGTTAACAGACAATTCATGAATAGCAGACGTTGGCATGTGGATTATTCATCATCTGTACATTTTAATTAGTTTTTTTGTGCTGAGTGATTGGAGTTTGACAATGATACTGTTCAGAGTCTGTAATTTGATGTGAATAACAATTAATGAATAAACACATTCTCAACAAAGTTAACTGTGCAGATAAAGCTGCTGCTATTAAAGACAGCTACTCTTCAAACATCCATGCAAAGAGAAATTGAGATCATACAGAGTTTTGCAAGCAGAGCAATAGGGGTATAGCTGAACAGAGCAGCCTGAGCCATGATGGTCTTTTCCAACCTGAGCAACTCTATGATTCTATGATAACAGGTTGCCTGTTGCTCTGCAGAGCATCCTTGTTTTCACACAACATGCACAGTTATTTGCATCAGTTCGTCTCTTTTCTCCACCAACCACTTTGGTCACGAGGATTCAGACCTGATTCTGTCCCTTTCTTTTGCATCCCATATGCCTTCAGGAGCATGTTCCGTCAGAGGTTTGGGTGGCCTTCTGATTCACAGTGAGCCGACGAAGTCTCTGAGGCTGAGATTTTGATTGCAAAGGAAATGTTATATGTAGGAGGAATGGGTGTGTGCAATAAATGGGTCTTATTAGAAGGATAATTAAAGAAGATGACATTTCAAGCTTGGGCAGAAAATGGTAGGGAGAGAACATAAAAACTGGATCATTGGTTAAAAACTTGATCCAGCCTCTTTCCTGCATCTTGTGCACTCAGAGTTGTGGAGGATTTGCTGTGTGCATGTGAGATTGTATGGATTTGTGGATTAGCTTTGTCAGCATTTGCAGAGATCTGGTATTGGCCTTGTGATCTTCAGAAAGCACTTCTGTAGTCAAGAGATTCAAAAGGTCTGAGTACTTTGAAGTGTCAAAACTCATGTGGGTGTGTTTGCTTTCTCTTTTTGTGTAGTAAGTAGGTGGCCTGGATTTACCTTTTAACTAAGCCTGCATAAAATGTCTGGGTTTACCTTTTAACTAAGCCAGCATAAAACTCATCTTTAATTTTTTGCAATTATGTAAATGTAAGAAATGCTAGAATTATTGTGTAGTCTAGGAGCTAGGGAGAGGGGAATTCTATCCCAGTCTGAGATTATGAGCACTAATTTTGAAATCTTTAGCTAAACGAAATTGTAATTGAAAGAGGAGTCCTACATGTGTTTGGGAGAGAAAACTTAACTCACATTCACCCTTCATTGCGCCAGTGCCACTTTGTCCTTGTTAAAATTGTTAAAATTACATATAATAAGTTCTGACTTTTTCCATTATTGTGGTATAACATGAATTCAACCACCAGTGTTTCACGATCAAGTTGGCAAGTTTTAAAATTCCCACTGTCACTAAACTGACTTATTTAAAAATAAATCATAGTGAGGAGGGTAGAAAGGGAAAAAAAACGGTGTTAGAATATCATCAGATGTGCAGCTGATGTCTCCATGGAAATTGTGCCTGATGTCTCCTACAAATTGTGAATCTGAACTTCTTCAAGGCCTCTTTTATATGCATTTATTTAACAAGTGCAAAAGTATGTGGAATGATGGAGATGTCTCTTACTCCAGTCTTGTGACTTGAGGCATGCTCTGCCCTCATCCACGTGTGGCAGTGCTGCTGTCCTCCTCTGTCTAGATCTGGGAACTGGTGCTGGCTCAGGGCTCCCAACAAGACATGATTGTTGTCCTCAGATTTACTGAAATACATTGAATCATAGAATTGTTATGGTTGGAAAACACCACTAAGATCATCTAGTCCAACTGTCAGCCCATCACCATCACAACTACTGAATCATATCCCTATATCTCCATACTGAATAGTAATCTGCGTACTGCGGTGAACTGCACCTGAGATGTCAATATATTTTGTGTTGATACTCAGGCTGATCAACAGGAATTGCTCATGCCAATCCAGTATTTTGAGCTAGTCTGTTGAAATATCAGGTAGGACTCTTTTTGTGGAAAAAAAAAAAAAAAGAAAAAACATAAAATAATGAGGTCATCCACTGTGACCTCAATCCTGCCCCTGAGCAAGGCCGTAATTTCTTAGTCTGAATGCAGATGGGAACCAGGTTTTGGTTTAAATTTTAATTCCTATCAACACCAAATACATATCTGACATATGTTCTTAACATACCTGGTTTACCAAATTATTCTTCTTCCCCTAGGTTTTGGAAAATGTTCATGTCTACAGGCTTGAGTCAGTTTTGGCAGTTTACCTGAAATTATGCCAAAGACAGGTATAATTGCTTGTGTAAACTCCTTATCTATATTTCCTCGTCATTTGAGAATGGATTGGATTGTCCCAGACAGGTGATTTCCAACCTGATAACTGTGCCTTGACCTCCAGACAGGCAGAATATCTCAGCTGGGCCATAACTCTGTCTCAAGCAACATGCTTCTGCCTGAAGCATGCTTTTGCTCACAGTTCTTCCCTTCCTTCTTCCTGCTTCAAGTAGCTCTTGTGTTTGGTTTTGGAAAACTTGCTTGTTTTAGACATTCCTACTTGGACTGGAACACCCCAAATCCAGTAAGAATGTACTACTGATTACATAAAAACAACTCAGTATTTCCCTGGTTGAACAGATGTTCTTGCTCAGTGCCCACGTGATACTTT
>PPHD01019781.1:0-13941 GCA_002909625.1 Bambusicola thoracicus
TTTTTTTTTTTTTTTTTTTTTTTTTAAATGAATGTAGATTTTTCCCTTCCCTACTGGCAGGACCTTTGTTTTCGGTGACAGAATAAAAGGTATTTTGAAAAGCATTAGTTTGCCTCTGGCAAGCATCCTCTCCAAAAAAAAACAAATGTAATGGCTAAATTATATTGTAAACAGAACCAGTTGGTACCATACCAGCTTGTTCTTGTTTAGATGTGATAAACATATGGAAATCATTGTACAACCAAACACCCGGTTCCACAAGCAGAATAAATGCTTCCCCATATCGTCACAGGTGGAGACTTATAGCAAGATGTGGAGCATTTGTTTTCAAAACCAGTTACTCAGCTGTTCTTCGGGTTCCCTTTGTGATGCAATTATGAGTGGAAATCTTCACTTTTTTTTTTTTGTGAAAGCATTTCCCACCTCATGGAAATGCTTGCCAGAATGGTGCCCTGTTAATATTTTTAATAACGTTTTATCATTTCATGCTCATTCAAAAGAGATTTCATTTGTTTGGATAATAAGAATATTTTGAATTATGCTACAGAGATATTTTTCATATTCTTAAAGAGAGCTTAAGGATGTTTCTTCTCTATTTCTGTGATAGAAGACAGCATCACATTTAGAGGTGTGTTTTCCCTAGGGAGATGAGCATCCTAGTGGAAAAAGCAGCTGACTGTGGGTGACTTAGAAGATCTAATTTCTCTTCTTGCTTACATACAATTTCCCCTTCCTTATACTTCTATTTCCTTCATTAGTAGCACAGATTGGGATGCATTTCCTTAACTGCTTTAATAACTGCAGTACGTAAAGAGTCACTTTGCTTTATCTTCCTCTGAAGTGTTTTTCCCTATCGTTTATCAGATATAAGTAGACATAATTTAGTGAAGGGATCTGTCAATGCTTTAAATAATAGGTTTATACTGGGCATGTGCCCTTCATTGTTTGAATTCATTTTTAGTGATTACTTTAATGCTTCCGGATCAAGATAAAGAGCTCTCCTGAGCCTATGTAGTCAGTTTGGACTATTTAACAGTCACTTAATCAGACGCTCTAAATATAAGCCCAGAGACCAAGATCGGGAGCATGAGCAGTAAATGCAGTCTTTTTGACTAATGTGATCTCATGTACAAATTACTAGTGTTGTTGATATGAGAGTGAGTACATTTGGCACACATCCTGCTGAGTCTCTGTTGCTTGATGTATATTTGCTGGCGCAGTAAGCTAACATCCTTGTCCGTAACAGTGCACAGGCACTGTGTCTCCAAGATCACTTGGTTCACCTTTGCATTCCACCTTTTTTTGACCCTTCTTGTGGAAAACTGCTATGACAGGGACCTGATTTGGTATCAGGAGCCCCAGCAGAGGTTTAGAGCAGATATATTTCATGTCAGAGCAGAAGTGTAGGTGATACTGAGATACAAACAATCTGTATTGGTGTGTTTGGGAGTTTGGGGTGTAGCCTTGATAAGGGGCTATGTGGGCTAGAGTAAGAAGGGCTGGAAGCACGTTGGTCTGGTTGATGGTGTGCAGCAGAGAGGAGCTCATATACGGAGGCTGTAGTTGCAGGATATCTGCTTTGGGCTCACAGACTGTTTAAGAATAGCAGTATCTGTAGGAAAGAGAAGTCTTCATTTTAGTATAAGGAAGATAGGGGGATTCGTGGGTTGGCTGAAGGTGGAAAAAACAGAAATACTGTCATGATGTTGCAGCTAATCTTTTGCATATGAAAGAGTCCTAAGCTTGGACTGAATTTTTCCAGTGCTGTTAGGGGAGCCAGGCCTTTGTCTGATCTAACTTCTTACTGGGGCTGAGCAAGTCATCTCTGTCTCCAAGGTGCTCTTAGTGCTCTTTACTCTGAGGTACAGGCTCATGCAGAGCCTTCTGTATATAGAGAGTCTGTTCTGCTCTTTTTATGAATTAGGTTTTTGAGATGCTGCTGTTCCTCTGTCTCTCATGTCCAACTCTGTTTTTTTAAGGTAAGTTTCATAGAATGAGAATTCCCATTAATAGAGAGGAACCAAATGCATGGAGAGGCTTCAGTATACCTGTAGGAGTGGGGTGGAATAAATAGAAACAGATGCTTGCAGTTATTTACTGGGATCAGTACTTAGAGGATAATTTTTTTCCCTTCCCCAAGGAGGTTAAAATAATACCTATTTCCAAAAGCAGTAAGTGTACCTGCTTCTCCATTTGCTTTGGGTCAGATTCCTAAAACATGGAAAGAAATGTACTTACTGGCTGTTTGGGACAGGGTCTAAGGGCTTTTTGGTTTTCAAATGTTGCTTGTCACCCCATTGCTGTTGGTGCCCTTCAGTCTTTGACTCCTGTGCACTGCTGCATTAGTAGCCCCTGAGAGTGGTGGTAAGTTTACTTACAAGAGTCTCCACGCATTGTTTCTTTGGGTGAAAAGCCCCTTTTTTTGAAGTTGACTATTTCCGTTGATGCTTTATTCTCACTGTCAACAACAGAGCCTGTAATAAGTGCTTAAATGTATTACCCATCCATTTGACTCTGTAGGACAGAATAAATTATCTGAAAATTGTTGAAAATAGGATAGATAAAAATTACATAATTGAAGTCTTTCTGTTTTTCCATTTTGCCTGAAAATAATCACTAATATACTCCATCTTTCAGATAGATGAGCTTCTGACTAATGAGTTCATGCCAATAAAAATCCTGCAGCAACCTTTTGATCTCTGTGGAACCTCTTACAGAGTAGAAATGAAATCACAGACTTAGTTTAGCTGGATTGGTGTTTCTGTGCTGTGCTTGACACTCATGCCAGGACTCTCTCACAAGCTTTCCTCTGTCTAACCATGCTTCCTTCACCATCATAGTGCCATCCGAAGTATGTATCAATAGATAGAGGTTTTTAACAGTGGGACATGTCATAAGGAAAGTATAGTGGTAACTAAGAACAGTGTTGCACCACAGTGTATTAGCCAGCATGGATTTGAGAAATGAATTCAACCCCATTCAACATAGGCAGACCAACTGCTACCAAGTTTTATCACCTTGTTTTCAATTCCAGCAGTTAGAAGACTTCTGTTAAAGTGCATTTGGAATTTTGTTCTGTTTGGGTTCTGTTGGCTGTAGATTCTACTGCTCATGAAATCTAGGTATACACTATGTGAATGAGGTGGATTTAGGAAAGCATTTATTGTCTTTATCAAATTTATAAGATCCTCCAAACAATCTCATGACAAGCAGTTGGCAGCTAGAAATCCCCAGCCACAATCATTTGATTCTACTGCAGGCAGCATCTGCTAAAAGATTTCTGAAATTTGGGCTTAAAGGAGGCTGGGATACCTCACAGAAAGGTGTTGCAGGGGATTCGTCAGCAGTTGTCTTAATTTCTCTTTGCATGTCACACTGTGGGATATGCATGTCTTTGGTAGTAACCAGATTAGTGAAGAGAAAAAAAAAAAAATCCCTCTTTCATTTTAGACTGCAGGAAGTATTTGACAGTCAGGGAACGTAACATAAAGTGAAAACAGAGTTTGGTGGTGGGAACAGTATGTCCTTTGATATGAGAGTAGTTGATAACGGCTGCATGGCGATTGCAGGGTGCTTTCAGACATGATTCTTCCCTTTGCAACCTTTATCTTGCATACTCTTTGTTTCTGGAGCAGTCTATTCTCATGTGAGTAATCCCTTTGTTGTAGCAGGGTTTATCTTGCAAGTAGGACTGATTCCTGCCTGGATCAGGCTCTTCACTTGTAGTGTTTGTGCTGAGCTGGATTCAGGATAGGATGTAGCTCAGCAGCGTTGGGGGTTAGAGGCAACCCCAACTCTGTAGCCACTGAGTCCTTTGGCAGTGACCTTGTAGGACAGTGCTGCTCTGCTGTCCTGCCTATGGTAGGTGCCACAGATATAACTGCGCTTTATTTTCCCTCCTGGAGAACAAACTGTCTGAAATGAGTGTAAGCAGGAGGCAGCAATGCAGCTGCGGGTAACTCTTTGGCACCCTGGTAAGCAAGAGCAGGGCACTGAGCAAAGCCACCTGCAGGAGCACAGTGAACAAGTGAGCTTCCCTTTGGGAAATGCAGGTTGATCTTAGGGAGAAGGAGACTCAAAGGAAAGGAAAGCTGCTGGGCCAACACCAGCTGAAATCCTTCATGCCGTGTACTAGAGGGGCTCAGAGTTGTGTATAGATACTGATGCTGTGATACACTAACGATTAAGTGAGAAGAGAGAAAGTTGTTTTGGAATGGGCTTTGAGCTAATCTTTGCTGAGGAGAGAACTAGTCTTTTTGAGGGAGAAAGGGAAGAGGAGAGCAAGTGCAAAGTCTGCTCTTTGTCACGAGACTTCGTTGTTTATCTGTGTTATGACCTTTTTGTTTCTTCTTCTGTAGAAGAAATGTTTTCAAATTTTCAAATGTTTTGCCTGAAAAATTCAAACCAGTTCTACAGTAACTTTTGCAGAGACTTTTGCTTAGCATACACTGGATTGAGCTTTTCATATACTAGGCATCTCTAATAGTGTTTTAGTCTCCAGTGGCGTTTTTCTTGGCAATTCTTTCTTTCATAAAGCAAAGCAAGATTGTCATTGTTGCCTTCACGCTGTGTAGAACAGTGCCTTGATTTCTGGCATTTGAAGTCGCCTTCAAAACGGGGCTCTTAAGAAAAACTGATTTCTGAGTGATAGATAGTATACACAACTATTTGAAGATACAAATGACCTCCACTTAATTAGCTGGCTGTAGATAATGAGTGCTAGCTATATCATACCAGTACATTTTATTTCTGTAGGAATAGTTATCATTAGACATAAAAAGTCACACAGTTCTGTAAAATCAGCTCATTTTTCTCTGCTTGCAATACTATACCAGAAGCATCCATTCATATATTTTCAGTTAAGAACTGTGTGAAGGTCCATGCGTGCAGCATCATGCAATACTTTCAGTTTAATTAAAGTGTTCTCACAAAAGGTCAAGCTAGTGACCTGAGTAGAAAGTATCAGTAGTAGAAGCAGAAATGAATGCTAAAATAAGATCTGAGGTTGAGAGCCGTCTCATATGCCTCATATTGAACATCATGCATTGACCTTCCAGGGGTATCATGTATTCCTGCTGTGAGGAGGAAGACAAAGGAATTGTACGTTGTCTCTGTCTGAACAGCACTGTAGGAGTGTGAACTGTTTTTCAATAAGCTGCTTCTGGTAATAGTGCTCCACAGTGAGACTGGCAGTTAATCAGTGTCCAGCTGTCCTACATTTTTGGGTTTTCCCTTGCAAGTCCTTGCTGGGTGCTGGTAGTATTTGGTATTCTGCTGGTAGTAGTAGGTTTGCTGCATTTTTCTCATGCATAGCTGACTTGGATGTGTGAGGCAAGAACAATGACTCCCAAGTGCTCTGGCCTCTCTGTGCATGCATATATCAATTTTCCACAGACTGTCAGACCAGCGTGCTTTCTTGTAGCAGCCACGTGCACGTGCTTCATCTGTACATACGCATATTGAACAGCTTGGCTGGATTTCTGCAAAAAGAGATAGCAAACACACCTGTATTATATAGGTACTGAGTCATGTTGAAAAGAGGGCATGGAAATAGCAAGGTAGTTTCATGGCATGGTATTTTTCTTATGCTGATGTTCTGAAAGATTGTTACTCTTTTTGGAGCACGGAGATGATGTATCAAAGCCTAGGTGAGTCAAGTCACAACATAAGAAGGGTATGCTTTTCAGAAAAGTTTGTGTCTGTGTGTGTGTGAGAGAAAAAGAAATAGCAGATTAGGCTTCAGGAGCCCTAGGGGTAATGCCTGCAAAGAAGAAATATAGTCTATCAGAATTCTGAATCTCTTACGTGGGTAAGCTTGCCATTAAAACCAGTGGAAATGTGGATATTCTCTCTGGAAATCAGACTGCATCCTGGAACATTTGCATGTAGAATTGGACCATTAAGTCCACTCACTCCAATTTGAAGCACTTTATGGCCTTGGTCAAACATATGACAGTAACTCCTTAAGATCTTAGTCTTTATTAATTGTATGACGGTTTTAGGAATATTGTAGCCCAAGTAGGAGAGAACTAGGCTCCAGAGACTTAATTAATGAAATGCTTTGTTGCTTGGTGAAAATAAATGAACTATAGCAGTATAAAGGCAGGGGTAGCAGTTTGCTATTTGACCCAGAAATGTAGCTCTCTGTTAACTGGGAGGTACAAGGATGTAAAGACTTCTTAGGATGAAATACATGTCGACTGAATTTAAAGACCATTGCAGCACTAAATGTTTGTAAAGTTGGATTTGTGTATATTATGGATAATCATAGCTTCACTGTATGGCATTACAGTGCTGACTAAGAAGTAATACATGTGGTGAGTGGTTAGTTAACAGAAGGTCACAAAAATGTGGTTGCAAAGTATGTTTACTCTGTGAGCTCTGAAAGTGGTAAGATGAAAGGTAAATATTCTGTCACAGTTCGAAGTACAGGCTTTGACTTTTGTGGCACAGGACAGCAACTGCAGCCTACAGTTGTGCTGACAAGGATATCAAGATAGGTGAACACAGCAGCAGAGCCCCTCAATCTCACTGCCATTTCTGGAGAGACTGGCAACACTTCAAAATTCCTCTGATGGAGTCTCCTTCTCTGAGCATGCGTTAGGCCTGGATTTAGTTTTGCATTTTTTTTTTCCCCATGTTCAGATTACTTGCTTCTCTCTTGATCCTTCTTAGTCCCTTCTAAGTGTTCTTGGCTAAGGTAGTGCACTTTCACATCTTGACTTCAGTCTTGTGGGTCAGGAGGTGGTTTGTGTTGTTTCTACCAGTGCTGTTTTGTTATCCTTTGTTTTCTTGAGTCTTTTTTACAGCCAACCAAATTTACTGCCTCCTCCTTGTTGCTATTTTCTTCTTTATTGGATTCCCTTCCCCCCAGCCCTTCCCCCATGGCTCTCCATTTTCCATTGTCTTTTTTCTTTATTTCTCCCCTAAGATCCTGAAACAGCTCTGGGAAGATGAAGCATTCAATCTTATTTTCCATCTTCAGCTAGCACTTTATTAATAACCCATATTTATTTAGCATCTGGAGCCTACCAAACATACACATTCATACATACAAAGCCAGTCACCAGTGTTTGCTGTCAGGATAATGTCTTCCCAGAGGCTTACCTCCTTCTGCCAAGCCTAGCTAAATGCATCTTTGTGGAAAGGACAGAAAAGGCTGCTCTTGTTGAGTGATGTTTATGCTCCAGCGTCTCCCTGAAGAAAAATGAACATGGGTCAGAAATGATCCTAGACTGTGCTATTCCTGAGGCAGAATACACTAGTAAGAGTACTGTATTTGCAAGGTGAAGACATGAGTTAGAGCTGGATGCACAGCCAAGATTGCAGGGTCCAGGAACATGGACTAGCACAGGGAAATATTGTGGAGTGGTTCATGGGCCTCCCAGTCACCCAAGGAAGTGCCCGGGACATGGCTCTGCCAGGACAGGGAGGCTTCTGGGTTGCACCTGACTACTCCCTGTCATACCACAATGTGGGTAGGGCACAGTCTCCTTCATGCTGCTGTCCAAATCTGTGCTGATATCCAGTGCACAAGGAAGCTGGCTGTGCTGGGGGAATGCAGCCTTTTCACTGTGTGACAAGCCATGAGGAAATGTCACCAACTTCATTTATATGGCAATGTTTGCTTGGGATTCTGTGGGTGACTAGGTCCAGCCTGTCACCAGCAAACAAGGACTACTCAGTGAAGAAGCGTAAGTAGTAGCAACAGCAGGGCTGACTTCAGGCATATCAAATGGGCTCTTGCTCAGGCTCAGAGCCCAGGAGCTTGCCACAACTGCCTATACTAATTTGCTGTTTCTGCTATTAAATAAACCAGAGCTCCTGGTCTCTGAAGGCTGGACTAGCAGAGCTCCTGCAGGAGGTGGCCTGAGCCGTGAAGGGGCTTACGCAAATAATCAGGAAAGCACTGTCAGCTGTTGGGCAATTGATCCATGCTTTATCAGTCCTTTAGAGGTTATATCTGCTATATGGAGCAGAGAAAGTCTCTTCCTTTCGTTTATGAAACTGTAAAATAAGAATCCTTAATCTCATGTGAGGCTGGAACACCTTCCCGTAGTCCATCTAGATTCCACTGGTTTCAACAGGCTTTAAATGGTAGGTTTCAAAGCTGCCTGGTTTGTGAAATTGAATTCTGTTATTTTCCAAATGTCACTGAATGCATATTCTTTACTGTGAGTTACTGTTGAGAAAGTGGAGTTAGAGAAATGTGCTTTGTCTAGACAAAGGGCTTTCCATTCCTCCTTCCCATTGTTTGTTTCTTTTCAGTTTTGATTGTAAGTAGCCTTGATAGAGACGAAAAGAAAAAAGGAGATGAGGAGGTGAAATGTAATCAAACCCTAACTTGCAGTGAAAAGTATAAGGGAGACTTCTTTCAAGCAACCCTGATGACCCAAGGATTAAAACATTCTCATTCTTACATGAAACCTGTATTTCGATTAGAATAATCATGTACAGATTTACTCAATTCATTGCAAAAGTCACTTGACATCTGATTTGGGTGGGATTAAATTCTTAGGGAGACTTTTCTTTCTCTTGGACGTAGATTGGGTGTCAATAGAAAGCAAATCAGGGTTGAAACAATACAGAATAAAATGAACAAATAAGGTAAATAAATTGAATATATGTGTTGTGAACAAGGCATACTTGTGCTGGAGCAGTAGGACTTCCCAGTTTGATGTGGGCCTGTATTGATTGTGCTAAAGTCAGTAGTGAACCTCAGTGAGAAGCAGTTAGATACAGCTGAGCCCATCTCTTTTCCAAAACATGGCAGTCAGCAAAGGGTTCTCCCCAGCAGCCATATATGTATTCTGTGCATGTTCCTGCCTGAGAGGTAGTTTGCAAGTTCCAAGAAATGATTCATCCTTTTCTTGATTCTCCCATCAGTGGAAGATTTATCATAACAGCCTCTTGGAAGCCATTTTGTCTCAGTAATTGGACTGTATTATCCTCATAGTCATCACGTGATAATCCTACTGGAAAACAAGAGAGCGTTAAACAGTGAGGTAGTGTTGGCACTGTAAAATGGCTATAATATTTTTATCCATAAAAAAAGAGCTTTCAGCATCTATTATTACTATTAGAGTTCTGTTATACTTTATACGTTGTATGTCCTGCAGCCTTATCCATTGTCCCTCTGAGTTAAAAGCAAAGATTTACACTGACTTCAGGGATGCTTACAGGGAAAGCCATATGAATCTTGAGCATGTAAAACAATCCTACTGTGAGATACAGCGCTGTCCAGAGCCTAAACTGAAGGTCTGCTCTTTGAAACTGAAATGCTGAATTCTTGTGTGCATGTTGCACATTTTCAGCTCTGCCCCTGAACCGCTGTGCAAAGACGTGCCATTTTGGCTCTCTGCAACCTTCAACTGTTGAGGAATTGTTGTTTTTTTAAATTATACTGTTTTGTATATGGTTTAAAATACATGGAAAAATCAGCTGTTTTTCTGTACATGTATGATATTTTAGTTTTCTGTAGTGCATTCACATCTCTTTTGTGCTTGCAGGCATCTTGTAGTCACAATGCAGGAAAAAAAGATGTTCAGTTATTCTCTGCCTGGTATTTTGTGTGTGTGTGTGTGTGCTTTTGTTTCTGCAAGGTATACTCTGCAGAAGGGAATCGTTAGAAACGCATCTGAAATTCTGTGGAACTGTGGAATGAATGAAGCTGCAAGCATTAGGGCAGCTTACAAAATTGTACACAAATCCTTAACTGAGTTTGACATTTTGGAGGACAGTTTCATTAGTATAATTCTTATTGACATTGTTAGATCCAAATTAATAGCTTCTATAGTAAAGTTGGTGTCACCTGTCAGTTTCTATTGTGTTGAGTGTATTCAGACTGTATTGTTTCTCTGTCATCTGAGATCCTGAAGCCCTTGTCTGTGTTAAGTTTCTTAATTTTTGAGTTATTGTGGTTTGCTATTTATGTTTTTCTTGTCAGTCACATATAATTTAACCAACATGACCATGATAAGATTTCCAGATGGGGAAATGCAGATTAAAAAAGAAAACGACTTTGAGGGCTTCTTAAATTTAGTATTGCTATTTGTCTTGCAGCAAGTCTGCATAAGGTGAGCTCTGGAAATGTAAAATCGTTCATGAAACAAACAAACAAAACCTTGTTTTTTAGCTAGGGAGACGTTCCTGATTTTCTGTGAATGAGTCTAGAAATACTTATCAGAGCTCCATAGATGTGTTTCAGTTGTTGACAAATCCTAACAAATTCAGAATTCAGGCACAGGGATCATATTTAGGAAATAGGCACATGACATCAGCCTTTTAGCACATAGGCAGAATGATGGCATTACCATAATTTTCCTACCGAGAAGGATTTTTTTTTTTTAATTTCTTCAATCCATAAAACCTCTGAACCAGGAAACAAATGCTCATAGATTTCATTGCAAACCATTAAAGAATTGGAGCTCAACAAGCAAGACGTCTAGAGATTCCACAATTCCTTCCAGTTATCTGTAAAGGGGGTAACTGCATTTAGCATTATTAATAAACTTCTTACGTTCTATCGTGTGTTATGTTCTGATGGGAGCCAGATCCCTGAATGTGTAAGGTGCCTTATGATTCTTAACCTGCAGGTCCTGTTGTAGGATTCCTGCAGTTGAGATTTTCAGGCTGTTTTAAAGTCTCTCATAACAATCTCAGTGGTTACGGTGTGAGGGTTTTTTTTTGGTGTGTGTGTATTTAAAAAAAGAAACAGTTATTTTATTAGAGGTGTTTATTTTTGAAGACGAGGCAAACAAAATGCAATGGACAATAACAAAAGGCAATAGCAGATAATCATAATTGGCCACACAAGGTTCACTGAACATTCAGTGATTGAATTTTTTCTCAACAAATTATCTGTAATAAATAATAAACAAATTTACAGTCTTGTAAAAGGAATATTTAAGCCATTGTGATCTAATTAATGTTTGCTATTTCCACATGGCAGAATCCAGTGTGATTTGCGTCAGCCCAGTTTCTGGTTCAGTACCAGCTTTTCAAGGTAGTAGAAGAGAACAATACCGTGTTCAGCTTGCAGAGCTGGGATCATGGCTAAGTGGTGCCCGTGAAAGCATTCTTGAGTGGAATTGCACTGTAGAGATGAAATAAGACACTGTTGGTTAGACTGAGGTCTGGCAGTATCCAGCAATCAGCTAGAAAGTTGTTAAAGAAATTCACCTTAGGCAAAGGGAGCAAGTTGAGGAAGCTGAGGGCATTTGGCAATGGAAGGACTTCCAGAGGAGTGATAAAATATTCTCCGTTGGAGAAAAAACAGCAACAAAAGACAGTGTCTCAAATCAAGATCAGATGTTTGGCAGCAATGTTTCTTGAATTGCTGATGGGTTATATTTTTGAGTGAAATCCCATGGTGTTACAGCAGATCTCATGAGTCACCATCCCTATGGCCTTGTAATCTAACAATGAGTTGAGTCTTCCAGCTTTCTAAGCAGACAGCTGCTCCTTTCATTTATGCAGGGGAGGTGTTACTGTTGCCTAACCTGCTGGGGGTTAGGCATACCTAATTGCTCTTAAAGAGGTGCTCCCTTACTAGCCAGGAGAGAGTAGGGCTGTAATTCCAGTGCTTTTCCATTCTCTCTGGGAATTAGCAGTAGATACTATTCAGTGTTTTAAATTGTTTTTAAAAGCAATCAGGAAATACTGGAACAACCTTATTCCTTACGTCTGAATTTAATACCACTTAGAGGGAGTCTTGGAGCCGTAGTTTGCTGCTGCTCAGAGCTTTTCTTAAAGTCTGAATTAGAGAGGAAGTCAGTGTGGCTTGATAGAGATTGTTCATTCAGAGAATGAGCATGGCTGAGATAAGGAACACTTGTGTATTACTAAATCAGCAAGAACAGCATTTTGCCCCTTCATGGTATTTTTGCTGCTTTGGTTTGTCATCACTAGCTAGAACTCAAAACAGAAAAAAGACTGTGAGAATAAACAGTGCTGATGAAACCAATTTGCTGTAGTTTTGTGAAACTTGTAATAAACTCAGGTGGTATTTAATTAACATTTTGGATGAAGTTTCTTTAGGAACCTATTCAGCCCTTCCTAATTAGTGTGTAATCTTTATGTGAGTAGATTATCATTTGAGAACAGCTGTACCTGCCGATTTCCTTTCTGAGACAGTGCGATAGTAGAACTGAAGCCATGTCACTTTACCAAATAGCTTTTTGGGAGGAAGGGAATGATTGTAGTTTTCAAGTAAAGGATGTGTGTGCATATGTACATAAAAGAGGGAACACTGGTGGGGCAGGCAAAGGAATTTCTCTTCTTTTGTGAGTTCATTTAGGGAACAAGGGTAAAAATAAATAAATATGAAAAGTCTTCTAGAACAGCTGCAGCAAGACTCGATTTGCAGAAACAGATGCCCAATCAGACTGTAAATCTTTTCATTTCAGACATCTTGTGATGAACGCCATTGGGCGGATTGGCAGTGGTCTAGGACTGTCCATGTTTTGGGCTCTAGAAGGACCTCACACTTCATTTGGGTTTCCGAACAGGCAAGCAATTTTGAGATATTATACAAATATGAAGAAACAGACTGCTTTAGTTAATGCCAGCAAGTTTTCAGGACAGGCTCATCTTGAGGCAGATAGGTAGAAAAGTAAGACCTTGTCCTAAGGGGCAGCTGGAGATGGTCCTTAGGCCAGTTTCTTCACTCTCTAAGTGTATTTGTCTCTGCTGGCTTAACAGGAGCTGAAACTGTAGCATTATTGCTTTCCACTACCTCCTCCTTCTTTTGTGTACTGTTAGCATCCTCACAACATTCCAGACTGCGCAGTAGTGTGTGTGTGTATTTTAAAAAAGAAAAGGTTATTTTATTAGAGGTGTTTATTTTTGAAGACAAGGCAAACAAAATGCAATGGACAATAATGAAAGGAAAAAGCAGATAAGCAAGTTTTGTACCTTACACTTGCTGGATGACAAGAGCCCAGATTGCCAAATGATCCAGTAGAATGATTCACCACCTCAGTCAGAGAGGAAGCACATAGACAACTCTCTGAGTATTCCCTGTGATAGGGGTTCTAGCCACACAGAAGCTGCTTTGTACCATGTACTTGTCCAGTCAGATCACTTGGCTAACTTAATGGTGGTTTTGCCAAAACTTGTCCTTGTTTTATCTTGTCACTGAAAAACAAGAAGTGCTCTTCCAATTTATGTAAACCCTTCAGTTTGTTGGACTGTCCTGGGGCTCTGTACACCCTGCCCTGTCTGCTTGTCCCTGGTGGAACCCCAGATGAATGGGTAAAAAATTTCCAGACTGGGGTCTGCCACTTTCAAAATGTATTTTTAGTCACTGATGGTTACAGATGTGCTTCAGTTATACTGTAAGAATTATCACATACTCTTTGGATAACAAGTAGAAATGGATTTTGAAGTAGGACTATAACAGATTTTCATGGAAGGGTCTGTTAAGTAATGAGAAATTACAAAGTGCAGTTTTTGTGTTCAAGTAGTGCTACGGTTCTTACCAGAACCAGAACATGAGGTGGCAAAAAATAAAAACAAAAAAATCCAGATGTTGGATGCGGTTCGTGACAGTTTTACTTGAGAATTTCCAGTTAATAAATTCTAAAAAAATAAGCATATTTTTTTCTGGGGTATCATGCATTTACTGATGAAAATATTAAAAAAAAAAAAAAAACTTGCTAAAAAAAAAAATTTGTCTCAGCGTTCAAGTCAAGGAAGGGTGGCTGTCAACAACTGAGCTTTTGGATACTGGCCTGTAGGGTAGGTGATCACTCTCTTCATTGCAGAGTCTCCCAGGACACAGGGAGAATGAAATCCCATGCAGAGATGAAATTTTGCATCTTGTACTTTAAGTAGTTGAGTTTATTTCCAGAGTCTTTTGATTATAAATACCTGGGCACAGTTCTTCTAAAATCTGTTTAGCAGCATGTTTGTTTCTTCTCCAGAATCATATATCTCTAG
>PPHD01019782.1:0-13940 GCA_002909625.1 Bambusicola thoracicus
CAAATAATACACAAATAACTTCATTTTCCTCCTTTAAAAAGCTCCTGACAGTGCCAGTCATTGAAGGAATGGAAATCAAGAAGCCTCCCAAGACTGTGGTTGTTGCTAAATGATATAGTAATGAGATACTGCATGTACTGTACATCAGTGATACGAGTATTAGTGAAGTAAACCTCTTGCAGGAGAATGCTGTGCTGTCCTGAAGACTGTAACTGATTTACTGTCTGGGGTTCCAAGATACCAGAATGTGTTTGAAGAAGGACATTTCCTGAAACTCACATCTGCCTGAGAAGAAGCCTGCTGCGGGCCTGTTTAGATACCCATTTAACTCTTCACATTATTCCATCTTTTGCTCACAGTATTGGAATGTGCCAAACAATATGCTTTTTGAAGGGAAACTAGGGAGTAATTTATCTTCTTTATGTGTGCTAAGCAGAGCAGGAGGGAGAAGCAAGCAGGGATTCACAGCAAGCCATGGAGCAGTGATTAGTAACAGCTGACAGTCTCAAACCAAGACTCTCTTTCTCTGGTTACCTCATTGTAATAACACAGTACAAAGGATTGACTGTATTCAAGCCAAGAATCAGAGACTCAGGAACACAGAAAATAGCAGCTCACATTTTTTTGGTAACAAAACACTGCTACTACCTGCACAGTGCGACTCTAAAAAGGCATAATTTCAGGTCCAGACATTTGGACCAAACTTCCTCGGAAATGGAATTCTTCTCTTGGGCTTGAATCTGCTCATTTTTTGTATAATGAGTAATACAATAAGCACATAAAATTTGCTTAAGGAAAAACGTAATATGGTAAGTTATGTCAGGTTGATCATAAAAAGTTCATTGTGGCAGATGATAATCCAAAACACATTAAGGTACCTCAAATTCTACAGGACATGTTGTTACAAGACTAAAATAAATACACCATTAACTACCACCTTTATAGTAACAGACCTCTACGCTGTTCCCCAAGGATGAAAATACCACTTATCACTTACTCTGAGCATGTTAAAAAAAAAAATCTACTTTAAATGCAAACTGTAATGTATCCTGGCAAAATGCCACTTACAAGGATGCCTTCCCCTTCTGAATGATGCTAAGCACATTACTTAGTGATCCATAAAGGCAGTATCTTAAAATACATGCGGAAGCTTTTAATCTGCTAAAATGCAGGTCTGAGTTTTGACAAACTGCGCCTGGAGCCCTTCAAAGACAAGCTTTTATTATGTGCAGAACTTATTAAGCAATATCCCACAAATGTACAGTTGCTGCATTCCACATGATGAAGCTGTAAACAATTTACTGTTACTAATGCACTCCTGATCAACTTCAGCTGCTACTGAGAAAAATAGTATGACATACTTTAGCACAGAGATACGGGACTGAAGGTATACTTAAAGGAACAGTAGTTAGTGTTGCAGCCCAACATAAAAATGCATTTGCTTTCCTATCTTCAGTATGTAATAGCTATTTGAAGAGACACTTCTGTTGAGTTGCTAAAAAAATGAAATGAACATAGTTTTAGTGAGAGAGGGGCAAGATCTTAAATATATATATGTTTGCTTACAAAATGGAACTGGATTTGGTGTATGGGATTGTACCAATTTGTAATTAGTAATCGCTCTATGCTAGAGGCATTATCTCCTCATTTAAGATGTGATCCAGTATTGTTGGCCGGCCAACTTTTGACTTCTTTACTAAAATGTTCAACAATATACCATATTGCAGTAGTAGTGTCTTTTATTTGAACAATTGTCCACTGGGGTCTGAAAATGGTTAAGTTCATTCAGCAGCCATGATTTGGAAAGAAGTTTTGCTCAGTTGGATGGTATTCAACTGAGATTTGAACTATTGGCAGTGTGTTTCTGAAGCATATGGTAACAACCTGGCCACTGGGTTTCTCCTTGTATTTAATTTCATCACAATTTTTAAAACCCTGAGGTATCTTTCTTTGCTAATTCAACAATATTAAGGTAACTTTGAAAAGAACAGTGTGACATTGCCTGTAGATATGCGAACAAGACTTGATATTTTGGAGTAGTATGAGATTACTGAAGCAACTGCCCACTCATTAAGGAATCCTGCATATTTTTTGTTGTTGCAATAGCTACTATTCACCCCTGTTTCTTAATAATCAAGAGACACTGTCTTATTTTTAAGAAATCTTACCAAAGAAAATAATGCCAATTGGTTTATCTGTGTCCAACCCCAAAGCAGTACATTTTCAGTTTACTTTTAAGCTACCAGTTTATTTATTTGCTGCAGTTTTACCTATTCACTGAGCTGCTCATGAAGCTGTTGCTTTCTTTTTTGTCTGTGCTACTCAAGCCCTGCTGGTGTTTACATGTTCTTGTAATCTTTTTCATTTATTACATTCCTCTCCAGTTGCCAGGCTTTTTCTTTTTTTCTGTTTTTGCTGTTTTGTTTTTTTTTTTCTTCCCACTGTTATTTATGTTTTCTTCAGCCAATCTTGACGGGCTTTCACTCTGTTCCCTGATTTTCCTCATCTCACACCTCATGTATAATTTTAATCTCATCCAAGTTGTTGCACTATCTTCATTCACTGGAAGCACCATAAATCAATTTAAATGGAGCTCCATGCTGGTGTTGCTATCCCATTCTCTGAACCAATAGAAAAATATCTTAATTGTTAATCTATAACATTCAAGTCAGCAATTTAGACAAAACCCCCTCTCAGTTTGGGGAAGTTTGTCCTGAAAGATATTGCCACCAAAACTATAGTGACTTTGAGGCAGTACCTAGTGTAGTGGGGCGTCTGTCCCCCTGATAATACAAATGATATGCACTACTAAGTAGTGTTATCTGTCTATATTAAAAAGAAATATGTATTTGGTCCTTGCTGTCTGTTCCATTACTCTACATCACCATTTGCATTTGAAACTGCAGAACAGAAACTAATAGGACAATCTGGAGTACTTTTAGCTTATCTTTCTCCAAAGAATCACAGTAATTGGGATTTGGTAATAAAAATTCTGCATATAAAATTTTAAATAATGTAAGAACTTGAATCACCTATTAATAATGATCCTAAAAAGCATCCTGAGACAGCACCAGTCTAGAGTTAAGAATTCCATGTAAACACACTAGAAAAAAAAAATTGTGTAACTTTTTCACATTTAAGAGATAGCAGACTTTTAAAATATCACCCATAATCCATCAGGTAATCTCTTAATAACAAATAAGAACACTCTAATTTATGAGACCATGAGCATTTTACCTTTCTTTTCACAGACTATAGGACTATAGTAACTAATGATTTAATTTAAATCTATACCAAGAATTTAGTGGGTTAAAGATAGATGAACCTTAGAGAAAGCTAGCATATTATTTGTGAATTTAAGTTCAGGTAATACGCCATATGTATATTGAGAAGTCTTTACTTTCACTGCAACCTGTCAATTATGCTTCAAATTGCCTTTACACATAGGATTTTTTTTCGTAGTTCAGTAATGATGTTAAGGCTGTTCTGAGTACTTGTTATGAAAGTGTGGGGTTGGAGTTTCATGTGAACAGGCTTTTGTTTTCCTTCTCTTCTATCCTTTGTTTCAGTCACCTCTTGAACTCTGGGTCACTGATTCAGTTACAGCCTTGCAACATCCAAGCTGTATGTATTTTGCTTTGTCTTTCCCCACCTTACAGACTTGTAGCAGACGATGGAAAGAAGTGGAGACTTCCTCTGGAATGCCTGACAGTAGCAAGGAGAACTTTTTAATAATATTATTCATCTCTTTTTCTGGGGTCTTATCGTGCTAAGTAGGGCTGAAGTGTTCTGGCTTCCATGATTCAAGTGCTGTACAGTTGCCATCTGGGCATCATCTATTTGCAGGCAGAACTGAGGATATGAATTTCTATGAGAGGTCTGGGGTACCAAAGAAAATATCAACTGTTTTAAAACTAAACAGAAGAAAGAGAAGGTTGGTTTTTTTTTTAGATTACTGTTATTTTTGGACTGTGATGATCTACTGTACAGAAGAGAATCCTGTCTACTTCTAAGGAACAACTGAACATCCTGTCTTGAATTTGAAAGCTTTATTTTCTTTATGGAGGCAGGTTCTTTGTATAGATTCATTAGTCTTTAGACAGACATTAGCAGGATTAGCAAGCTAATATTCTTGAGCCTTTTTTTTTTTCTTTTTTTTACTAGATTTTGAGAGTTAAGATGTACTGTGCTTGTAAATACAGGACAAGGCTGATTTTCAGTGCAAGAATGTATTCACTGATGAAACAGCCATTCATTAAGTGAACTCTTGACCAAAACCTATTGTGTCTCTAGCTCTGAAAAGGAATTATTTTCACTGGAGAATCTCTGATATTATCAAATATTCAAATCTAAGTTAGGAGTGGGTGGTGAATGTCTGAATAAAGTAAGCATCTAGCTTAGCATACAAATAGTGAGAGCTGTTTATGGAGGGAGCATATTAATTCTAGTGCATAAAGAGTACTTATAGTACTATGCTGTATTTTTCCCTTTCCTTATCAACTACCAGTGAAGAGCTATTGGCACAATTATCTGAAGACAAAAAGGTGTTCTTATCTGAAGAAATGTAAATTCTGTTTAATTCTGGATTACTGAAAATCTGATCCTGAAAACACACTGATCTGAGGCAAATTCACAACTTATGACCCATGAGGTCATTCAAACTCTTCAAAGAACTAGTGTGCATTAATACTGGCTAAACAACTATACTCGAGTCAATAATTCCTAACTAAGTAGGAGTTACAACTCATGTTCTCCAAAACTGGAATAACTTAAAAATGGACATTTTGTAAATAAATAATAAAAAAAGTACTTCTGTTGTCTGAGTGTTGAGTTTTTGAAATATAGTCAGAATATACTTTTGAGTTTTTCTTCACATCTAGAGTAAATTTGCTTAGATATTTCACTTCTATGAAAGATGAGTTTTTAAAAATGACATTAAAATCTGAATGCTTCTAGAGGTGCTGGAGTTGAATGCTCTGTAGTTTTCTTTATTCTTAAGTTTCATATTCATAATTAAAATTGAATTGCTATTCAACTGTTCAAAACTGTAAGGGATTTTATCTTCTAAGTTCCCATATAGCAAGATAAATAATGAAACTTTTTTTTTTTTTTTTTGCACAAATCTTCCTGTGTCCTAGTAGTTTTTACTTCTCTTTGTAGGCCATCATTTGTTCAGTTGGTTTTGGTAGACTCCTGTGGAATAAAAGATCTCTTCAAGAAAATATCTACAGAAGAAATACATGGAACATTTTCATCTGGTTTGCTGAGTAACCAAAATTTAAGAGTCTACAGTCCCAGCAGCTTCTCTTACCATTTTGCAAAATACAAGTGTTCTCTCAACAGAAGTAACTGAGAGTTAAATACAAATCTTCCCTGTTCCAGTACATGTACCAAGCCTGGAGGAAACCATGTTTGCATGAATTGTACATGTCCTCCTTTCAGAGGGCAGGACTATGTCTTTCACTGACAAACTATCTGCTGAGATGAGAAAAGCTAAATGTACCATCACTGCTGACCTGGGAAGCTCTGAGAAAAGCTAGTTTGCTATGAGAGCAATCAGTGGCCCACAGGAATTTCTTTCTCTCCACTTCTGGAATTCATACTGCGCACTGGATTGACTGACATGAAGCAAACCTGATCAGCCTGTGTGAGCCTGAAAAAGTCGACATCACAAGACCTTCCACCCAATTAAAACAGGCTGACAGTTCTGTAAGGGGACTCCATATTTTAGCAAACATTTTGCTGTGTTCATGCCTGCCTCAGGCACATCTGGCGACAACATTGCAACAGATGAATAAGGAAAAAGTATCACACTGTGTTTCACAGATCTGCAAAAAGTTATTAGCTATGAAAAGGAGCTATGAGACAACTGGAGAGATATTCCTAGCAACAAAGCAAGTTCTTAAATACTTGGCAGTTACATCTACTGTGATGATCTTAATACTTAGTACTATGCAATAGTACCATTTATGTTTTGTTGCTTTCATTTCTCAAGGGCTGAATTGGAGGCTGCAGAATATACATATTGCAGCAATAAAGAAAAGGTAAAGAAAAAAATATGCACGAACAGGAGCATCTGAGTGGAAGAAATTGCAGAGGACACAGAATCTACTCCATGATAGTATCATGAGGCTCAAATGCCAGACGTTGCTGCCTCTTACTTATATCATTAATCTCAACAAATCTTTCCTCAGTTAGAAATTTCTGTTCTGAGTTTCTCTGTTTTTTCCTCCTCAAACTCCAACACCGGTGAATGATGAAGATCTAGCAGAGCAGTCATCTTCATCTTTCAGACAATCAAATACTTTACTGGAACCCAGACCCAAGATTTGACTCTTACAGTTCCTGTGGTGCATAGTGATATCCGTAGTTCACAGTTGCTCAGAATTCAGGTGGGACATCCAACAGT
Source organism: Bambusicola thoracicus (assembly GCA_002909625.1). Classification (NCBI taxonomy): domain Eukaryota; kingdom Metazoa; phylum Chordata; class Aves; order Galliformes; family Phasianidae; genus Bambusicola; species Bambusicola thoracicus. Next base: position 6,410 of record PPHD01019782.1, read on the forward strand.
GCTATCAAAAGGCAATAACTGCCTCCAGTAAAGATCATCCTGTCTAACAGGATTTTATAACAGATAGATATGTTTGAAGAGCAGCATATAGCAGATCCAGAAATTACATTTGACAATGTAATCAAAATAGTACATTAAAGATCAAGAATTACCCATTACCAACACACAGAAAAAGAAGAATAAGGAGTGAAAACAAGAGTAGAGGGCCTGATGATTCCATTGCAGTCTCTCAAGAGCCGAAAACCTTCTGCTTATGCACAAAGGACTTAGCTTGCAGTGGGTCCTTCTGCAATGGTCTGAGGAGTTGATGCAGTGATTCAGGAAGTAATTTGTATCTGTCAGATTTTATAACTCTGATGAAAGGATGACAAGCATTACTCATGCTGGTGTGCAAGTACTCCTAGTAGTGTTCCTGTGTCCCCAAAATGCACCCTCAGAAATATCCTTGATTGAGGGAACATTCTTGACTGTTTAGATGTTTCTGGTCTTCATGAGTGGTTGTGGCAATTATCTTTGTGCAGCCTCTGTTAAAGCAGAGACAAACTGACAAGGAAGTAAATACGTTGGCGCTGTATTATATTCACACATAGGAAGTGGGGATGCAGATGACAGTGTTCAAGCTAGAGGTAATGAGGTGAAAGAAGTAGGAAAACAAAAGCTGCGAGCTTAACAGTCAACAATGGTTGTATCTGTGAGCTCTCCAGCTTTGTTTCAAAATGGTTAACTTCTGGCTTGTGCCAGTGTGCAGCACAATTTAATTCTGCGCGATGTGAAAAAGGACATTATTATAAATGTGCTCCCAAGCTATTTCACTAGACAGCCCATATTTCCTTTATTATGAAAAATCCTTATGAGATACAAAAACAACTCCATCTAAGCCTCTGCAAATGATTTCTGTAGACTTTTATGGCAATCGTCCACCCGTTTTATCTTTTCCAAGCCAAAAAGTTGTAGTCTGTTTAATCCCTGCTTGTATTTCACTGGAACTGTATACCACTAGTAAGCATTGTCACTTGTTTCATACTGTTCATAGTGAGTCTGAGAACTCTTTCTCGTGTACTAATGGCCAATTAAGAACTAATGATTAGGTGTAGTATAGCTGTAGTATGGTCGCCTTTCCCAGGTGTATTACATTGCACTTGGCACCGTTCATCCGCCATTTTATCACAGTAATTCACGATTGAAAACAGCATTGTTTACAGCTTCAGTCCTCACTATCATGAATAAAATGCTAACTCTCAGTGTCCTAATGCCTAGACTGTTTAGGAGACTTGTTTATAATCTAATGTAGTTAATTTTACATTTAATACTGTTGTGGTTTTTACTTTTCAGGTATGATGTGTTTTTATTTCTGTAACCAATGCAAGTTTGTTTGCATCAAAGTAAAAAAAAGTTCTTATAATTTGTCCCTAACGTACTTTTAGTCCTTGTACCTTTGACGGGAATAGGAAATAAACTGGTATAGAAATATTAATAAAGATTCAGTGTGTTTTTGACACAGTCCACCAGTGCTCAAGCAAGATGTTTAAATTTTTAGAAGTTCTTCCAAATAGTTTTTGCTTTTTATTCTGCAGCAACTTGCCTTTCAGCAAGGAAACTCTTGTTATGCATTTGAAGTAAGACAAAAAATCAAAACAAAGCCTTTATGGATGGGAGGTTATTACCTATCATCAGCTCAACTCTAAAGTCACGGAGAATGCAAAACGAATGGCACCATATAATGACTGGTTATACAGTAGTTTGTTAAACAATTAAAAGTAGTGGTCCATTGAGAAAATCAGTATTTTGCAGTGAAATGTAAATCATCCTTTATTTAAATGCTATTAGCAAACAAATTATTTTAGAGATTCTTTTTAATTTTGCTTTCTTAAAGTATTACAGACTTTAATTTTGAAGACTCTTGTTGTTTGTGCAGTACTGCTTGCAGAGTATAAGTCTTCCAAAGCTTCCCTCCTTCTTACTTTCCACTGTTGGATGCTGTTTACCATGCTTAAGTTTTATTTTTAAGATATAAGCAAATTTTATTGTAGGTAGCATCTTTATATGCAGTAATTTCATCTCTGCTCTCACTGACTTCTCATTTTTAGTGGTATCAGAGTTCACTTGGATTTTCTCCCTCAGGCTCTTGTGAAGATTGATTCTGGGTAATTTCTACTGCAAAAGTGTTGGGAAGTGAAATCATCATCACAAGCATCACTCTTACGAACATTTATGTATTGATGCTTCTAGGTTCTGAGCAGTTTGCAACTTTTTTTCTGGTTTTCCAAAACATAACTGCCCTGCTACTTTTGTAACTGCTAAGAGCTTTTGTCCAAATTTAGAATTGCATGACATAATTATTAAATTTCTCCTGCCCGTGTTCCTTTAAAGACTGTGTATAAGAGGGTTCTAACTTTTTCATTTCTTACTGCCTGTCTAACGATCACTAGAAGCCATAGATAGCAAGTGATAAACAATTGGTTTAAGCAGTAATGCAGACACTGAAAAGCTGGTGTTTATAATTTCTTCCTTTTACTTATATGAAAAATGGTAAAAAATGTGGTTTTTTTAGCAAGTCAGTTGTAGATTTTTAGCTGCTGTTGGCCCTAATCTACTATAGATATAATAGTTTGAGGGAAAATTTTTACAGAACTTATACCTACACTGAATTTGGATAGTAATATTTCTTCAGTTGTTTCTTTATTCCTGCAGGGGATCCCGTTTACAAGATGAATGGATATTCATAAATATAACAACTTGCATGGCCATATTTTAAAACAGTCTAGAACTTGGAGACACACAAATCAAAGAGTGAGTTTTCTTTCTTTTGTGGAAAAAAAGGATTTCACTGTTCAAACTGAAGAACGCTGTCATAAGCTATGTCAACTGCATATATGCTTATGTGAGTGCATTAACTGTTGTGTACATGAAACATACAATTGTATAAAATTAAAACTGCCATGCAGTTTTGCTTTCACAAACTTGACATGCTTTCACAGAACTGTGGTGGAGTGGGAAGATGGACAATTTGTCATAAAAAGAAGGTAAGTTATTCCGTTAATAATAACATTTTTTTGTCCTAAATGAAAGGCTTGAGAAAAACAATGTTCTTAGGGTATTTGTGGATTGGTTTCTTATAGCTTAATCCTGTAGGATATATCTACAGAATTCCCCTGTAGAAAGCTTCCAGTAGAAATATATGGGCAGCTCAAATACAGTGGAAATTGAAAAGTTGCTCCCCTCATAGATGTCAGTTCTGGTTTTTGTCCACACCTAGGATCAGTACAAAATTTCCCACTGAATGTTCTGATTTCTCAAATAATTTCTTTAGGACAAATAAAAATGGGCAAATTCTGGAATAATTGGAAAAAAATGAATTAGATTTTGGAAAATAGATTTATTGTTCTGGTGACCAAGTAAATGGAACAAACACTGCCTAATTTTTTTAAGTTTTCATGTATGAACTAGTAGAACTGAATCAGGAATATATTTCTCAAACTGAACGTCAGACTGATTTTTGCTAATACTTCTGGCTTCTATCTTTACTGTGAGTTCCTGAGATGTTTATGGGTTTGTTCTGCTGGAATGAATTAAAGGGAATTACTCTTAGCATCTCCTTTTTCTCCTTGGAAAAAAGACAGTTCTGGCTTGACAGCATTTGTTGTCTCTGTGGAAACCTGCTGATTCTGTGCTAAAACTTAGTAGAATATTAGTATGGATTAAATTAATTTTTCTACATACAGAAAACAAGGGGAGACTCCTGATATTGACATATTTGTTGTCGATAACAGAGAGCATCTGGAACCTTATAGCAAATTACACTATTTTTTCCACAGTAGACTTGTCGCTGAGTAGACAGGAGATCACTAGTACTAATCAGAGACTTCATTAAATATATCTTCCTCTTCCACAAAGCTAGACAAGAGTGGATTTCCAGCCTGGTCCTTTACGTTCACTGCTATTAATTTATTATGGACATAAAGAACACCGTGAATATCAAAATAAGAAAGTGCTAATGTTTTTCCAGTAGAAGGGTATACTGGTGAAATTTAACAGAACTTGCATCCAGTTCCACTTGACAGGTCATTTACTACCTCATGCCAACTACTGGAAAAGTAAACCCTAACTTCTCAAATTTAATAACTCAGGACTGTAGTATTTTCTGGAATCATGTATTTATCAGGGACTAAGTACAGCTGCTCTCAGTGGAAGATGCATACTAATGTACTGCAGCTCCATGTCATGCAACCTACTCTAGGTCCATCATACCACATGCTAACTTCAGGAGAAATTATTTTTAACTTCATGAGTAATACATTCTTGTTGGATCAAGTAAAAAGAAGCATGTTCCATGGCCCATTTATGCATGTCTGATTTTTGGTTATATCATCATAACTGGCTGAAAACCACCACCAGGTAACTTTGGGTATTACATTTCCATAGCAACTGTCTCATGGTTGGCCCCACACCATTCTTGCTGTACTTATTTGCTCAAGTTTATTTCCATCACCACAGTGGTATAATTAGAATTGCTATACTCTTTGTGCCTGCTGAGCCAGGACAAATACATGTCTTCATTAAAATTTCCAGCATATGTAGTCTTCTACTTAGCAGCGCTATTAAAAAAGTCTTTGCCAACACTACATTTGAAAGGATAAAGAAAGCAGAGGTACAAAAAGGTAACATGGTTTGCCCAAGGTTGCACAATGTTTCACAGCATTAATTTTCCACAATTTCCATCCATAAATTTCTCTGGGCAAAACCTGGCTTTGCAACAATTGAATATTTGTTCAGTTGATTCATTGAATATTATCTTTGCTCCTTTACTTATATTTGATTAATTATTTGAGCCTCTTTATGTGTCTCTTCTAATTTTAATTTTATTATAATTTTTATCTTTATGATATTCCAAACTACTTGTTGTTATCATTATCATCATTTGTTGCACTCCACTGAGAACTGAAATTAAGAGCATCACATGTACATCTTAAGTTAGCAGGCATTCACATATGGAAATTCCAGGTCTCTGCACTTTGTCAGCTCTTTCCATAGCATGTAATGGTATATACTATCAACATCTGTGCTTGCTTATACTGTTGCACTTTCCACATTCTGTTCCTCTTTGCCCAGCTTGACTTAAGCAAGTGTATTTTTCAGGGCAGGATGTTTTCTTAATTTGTTTGTGCAAAATATATATCTGAAAGAAATGGACTTGATTTAATTTGATTACTTGCATTTAAAAGTAGTGTTTCAAGCTTCTAAAATTTCATGGACAGAGTTGTGACCAGAACTGTGCAAAGTATTTGCAAATAGGCATTAGAAAATTTCATTAGTTTCAATATTTTTACAAATGTTACATTCTAACTACAATTTTTATGGAGACCTGTCATTACTCATTTTTGTAGACTGTCTTACTAAATAAAATATGGAGACAGAACTTGTGGGATAGTTTAAGAGCTGTAATTTTAATTGCGTAACATTCTTGCTGTAACAGCTCAAAAATGTTAATGTATAGTATTTTTAATGCTGGTGCAAATTTAGCAGTATCTGGCTTTTCCATGAGTAGAATTGTTAGCACATGCATATATATTTATTTTACATAACTGTTAGGGACACTGTATATTTCAAAGTAATTATGTCAAGCAAATTGTTTATGTCAAATGCTTCAAGTTATGACAAAATAAGAAAGTAAAAAATATTTGGAACTCCTATAACTACAGCAAATTTAAAGCAGGAATGAAACAGAACTGTTAGCCTTGTGTTTGTATGTCAGGCCAAATTTGGTCATAAAATAATAGAAATTTCCTCTATTTCTCTATTTATGCTACCTTGTGCTTTATGCCTTAATTTGACTTTGTAAGAAATACTGGTTGAGAATGCTGACTTAGGTGATCTGACATTTGTAAGACTGTAGAGAATAACGACTAGCATAGAGTATGCATAGGATTTATGCCTAAACCATAAAAGATGATGGATACAGATATTCATATAAACCTACTTTCCTTTAAACATTAACAGATGGTGAATGGTATGCAAATAACCTCAATTTTCTCCCAAGCAAACTGTTAGTACATGCCTGGTAACATAAAGATCAGAATATACAACCTCGCGGAGAAAGCTGCTTGAGCCACATACAGTAATGGTAAGACAAAAGTCAAATGTGAGTAAACATCTCTTTGCTGAGGTTTTCTCCATCACATCTGAAAAATCATGGCTGTCAGGTGAAGTTCCTGGTGACTGGAAAAAGGGAAACGTTACTCCATTTTTTAAGAAAGGGAGAAAGGAAGACCCAGGGAACTACAGGCCGGTGAGCGGCACCTCTGAGCCTGGGAAGATCATGGAGCAGATCCTCCTACCAGCTAAGTTAAAGCATACATGAGACAAAGAGGTGATTTGAGACAGCCAGCATGGCTTCACCAAGGGCAGATCGTGCCTGACCAATCTGGTGGCCTTCTATGATGGAGTGATGGCTTTGGTGGATGGGGGGTGATGGATGTCATCTACCTGGACTTCTGCAAAGCTTTTGATATTGTCCCTCATCACATCCTTCTCTCTAAATTGGAGAGGTATGGATTTGGAGGATGGACTATTCAATGGATTAGGAATTGGCTGGCTGGATGCAGCCAAAGGGTTGTGATCAGTGGTTCTGTGTCAGGGTAGAGGTCAGTCACATCTTCATCTGTGACACAGATGATGGCATTGAGTGCACTCTCAGCAAGGCTGTGGATGACACTAAGCTGAGTCATGCAGTCGGTACTCTAGGGAGAAGGTCAGCCATCCAGAGGGATCTGGACAGTCTGGAGAAGTGGGCCCATGAAAACCTGATGAGGCTCAGCGAGGCCAAGTGCAGGGTGCTGCTCTTGGGTCCGGGCAATCTGAGGTATTTATACAAATCCTTGAGAGCAGCCCTGCAGAGAAGGATCTGTAGGTCCAGGTGGACGAGAAGCTGGACATGAGTCAGCAGTGTGCGTGCACAGCCCACTGGAAGTCCAAGTGTGTTCTGGGCTGCATCGAAAAACGGGTGGCCAGCAGGGAGAGGGAGGTGATTGCCCCCCTCTACTCAGCTCTTGTGAGGCCCCATCTGGGGCACTGCATCCAGGCCTGGGGCCCCCAGTGCAGGAAGGACATGGAGCTCTTGGAGCAGGTCCAGAGGAGGTCCATGATGACGGCGATCAGAGGGATGGAACACCTCTCCTATGAGGAACTGGGCTTTAGTTTGGAGAAGAGAAGGATGTGGGGACGCTTCATTGTGGCCTTCTAATATTTGAAGGGAGTGTATAAACAGGAGGGGGAATGGCTGTTTACAAGGGTGGGTAGTGATAGAACAAGGGGGAATGGTCTTAAATTGAGAGAGGGGAAGTTTAGTTTAGATATTAGGGGGAATTTTTTCACCCAGAGGGTGATGATGCACTGGAACAGGTTGTCCCAGGAGGTTGTGGATGCCCCATCCCTGGAGGCATTCAAGGCCAGGCTGGATGTGGCTCTGGGCAGCCTGGTCTGGTGATTGGTGACCCTGCCCATAGTGGGGGGGTTGAAACTAGATGATCATTGT